>JAWQEG010007582.1:0-7500 GCA_033782935.1 Petrolisthes cinctipes
AAGATTGGAGAAGGAAGGTGGAATGAGGAGGAAAGAGTGGAGAAGGAAGGTGGAATGAAGAGTAAGGAAGGACGAAGGTATAAGAAGGAGCAGTATAGAAAGAGGAACAGTATATAGAAGGAGGAACAGAGGCAGACAGTGTGTGAGGTAATCCCATCGTCCTCTGCACTGGAGGTCGGCAGGGAAAAAAGTTAACGAAATACAGTATGAATATGTAGTACGAAATAGCTACAATAAGTGTCTGAGGCAATACATAAATTAAATGTAGGAGTATTTGGAAGGTGAAACTGGGTGTCCCTCACTTTTTTGGGGTGAGGGGACAAAATTTACGATTCCCTTGTACATCTATAAACCTTGCCAATAAAGAGGTCTTGCAGCTCAGACTTTGTGCACTGTTGTGTCGGCAATGGATGTAGGTTTTCGCTATATAAGCACAATCAATAGTTTAAGTAGAGTATGTTTATTTTATTTTTTTATTCTTTTTTTTTTTTGCATGACGGTACTGAGTGAAAAGGCCTCACTGAGCGTCTTTGGCCAAATGTACTGTCATTGTTAGTAGCATAAGAAATATAAGCAGTTATGTGTGGATTTATTTAATACTATTACTCTTTCTATTAATCAGTGTGTGTAGACATATGCCGTGACCTAAGAATGATCATAATACAGTCAATATATTAACTATGTGAATAATGAGGAAAGGTCAAATACATACAGTATCTTGTATTCAATTTCATATAGTTACATCAAGTTTTCAGTTACATACCACAACTACATGTATTCACAATTTATAGAGTATAATACGACTTATGGCACTAACTGTAGGAAAGGAAAAAGTGCAGTGGGTTATCAATTAAAAAGAAAATAAAGTACACTAACATTATTGAAGTACAAGGAAAATGACACTGTACAAAACTTAAAAAAGTGGATTGGGTCGTCAGTGAAGGAAAAGTGACTATACTGTAGTTATTAAAAGGACAAGAAGAATTACAATGGACCCAGGAAAAAAGTGGAGTGGGTGGTGGTGATGG
Source organism: Petrolisthes cinctipes (assembly GCA_033782935.1). Classification (NCBI taxonomy): domain Eukaryota; kingdom Metazoa; phylum Arthropoda; class Malacostraca; order Decapoda; family Porcellanidae; genus Petrolisthes; species Petrolisthes cinctipes. Next base: position 1,029 of record JAWQEG010007582.1, read on the forward strand.
TGGTGGTGGTGGGTGCTGTGGAAGTCAGTGGCTGCAACAACACGGATGGCAACTCGACTTTTTATGGCCCCGTCGCCAGGGACCCTCGCCTAAAATGGAAACCCCTGAGTAATGCCAAGTAATTCCATTAAAATCTGCGACAAGGACCCGGGCAAAAAGCCACCTGGAAGAGAATGATGGCGCTGTTAAAGTTAACTAGACAAGCAAAGGCCCTAGATCCATTAGAGATGAAGCAACTTTTGGGAAATTCGTCCGTAATATATTATCTTTAATGCCTTGACTTCCTGTCGTCTGTTTTTTTAAAATGACCCTTCGATACCATCTCACAGCTTTCTTATTATAAGCAATTAAGGAAGCGGGAAAAAAGTGGTTAGATGTATAATTTATATTTTTTTCAGCTTACTGTTTTTTTTTTGTGGATTCTAGTCGGCGAAAGATGATATCCCAATCTTTTATATATGCTTTATGTTAACATCCAGATATCCCCTGCATAGTAGCATATACCGTAAGCTAGGATTTTAAAGTATTCAAAAGTATCAAGACAGGTTTTATTCTGTGATACGTCCCTGAATTAAGATGCTCCTTAAAATGAAGACACATCCCGTCCCGTAATAGGCCCTAGAAATAAGATGTGTTCAATAATATCAATACATGTCCCACTGTCTTACGTGCCCGGGTAGTAAGCCATGTCCACTACTAATATGGTGAAGTGGCGGACACAAAGACTTTATGAACAGAAAGGAGACAAGTATATAAGTGAGAAGAGGAGTGAACCTGGCGAATAGACAGTGAGGCAGGCGAATGGACAGTTGCATGGGCATATGGATGGATGGATGGATAGATGGATGGTGCGAAAGGTGAACGGATATTGACGCAGTGGAATTATCGTCATTGATGAGGGTCTCTTTATGATGTTAATGGTGAATAATGACGGAGATCCCTTATATATTGGTATTGGGTTAAGTAAGTAATTCTAAAGTTAGTGGAGGATTAGTTATATAGTATTATAGGGATACCTTTGGAGGCGGTGCAAAACTCAAGAGATACAGAAGCTTTCAATACTCGGTTGGTCAGGAAATCGGAACAGAGATAATTATTTTTCCACTTGGGATGTATTCCTAAATTTACCATATTCGCGGTACAAATCATTACCCTACGTTTATCTTTTCTTTTTTCTTTTTTACCTCAAAATAATAAATAGTCCAGAGTCGTCAGCAACTTGTCACATTATTCAGAATCGCTTCGTTTATAGATATCTAAGCCGCTCCTCGAAGCTTGGTGCATCATAAGAGTGAAATAGAGCTTAAAGAGAGTGATGTGATGTGATGCAGTAAATGGGTCGAGGAATTCGTTCTATCACTTTGGTACAATGCATCGGTTGATATGTTAATAAGCAAATGTTCATGAGCCATTAGTTTGTGAGAAAAAGAGAGTTTTATATAACTATAAGTAAAAACGGCAGGAGTACCAACTTACCTACAGTTTATGAATGCGGAATTATCTCAAGTCACTGACAAAATCAAAACTCCATTACCTAGCAGCTGTGAGCAATTGTGTCATGTGGGTGTGTGCAGCCTCCTAGTGTGTGTGTGTGTGCAGCGGTGACCTTTACATCGGTAACATACTTTAAGTCGGTAATCAAAAATGGTCATAAACAGTGGAGTGGAATTGAAAGGGGTCTAAAATTTAAGAAAACACAACTTGGTAATGAGTTTATACATACAGGCGATGCAAACTCAACACGAACTTATGGTGGTGGAAAAAAAAGGGTAAGATATTCAAAATGCAACTGCTTTGGCCCATCTACCAATTAAACTTGACCATTGGGTTATAAAGAATCATTCATACTCATCCATTCACAGGTTTTGCAAAGAAAAACCGACACACAGGCAGACAAGATTTCAATACACGGCTCTAATTCCTACCTGCCTATCAAAGTAATGAATCTGATGACTTAAATGGAAAGTATATAATAGTAATTAGCCAGGGGAGAGGAAACTGCCTGACAGCCACAAAACGGTCGACCCAGCACACAGTGAAAGGGGGCGACTGGAGCAGACACCACGCAGGGCAGGTAGTTATCCTTGAAGATCTCGCTCGTCCCCAGTGGAAGAGGAGTCAGCAGGGGGTAGCAGACTCTTGCCCCCCTCCACCACCACCACCATCATTGACCCAACAGATGGTCCGGCCACAAGGATGCGTGAGGAGAATCAAAGGAGCCACAGAGGAACTTATTGTCTGGGGTACTGCAGAGGAAGGCGGTTCTCTCTCTATCCCAGTGAACCAAGTTGGACCCAAAGCTGAAATGATACTTTAGGAAGATTGTCAAATTTAAAGGGTAAAAATGTGACTGTGTTCGACTCGACGATACCGGCTTTGAAGGTCATTAGCTGTATTATGGTGGTCATCCTTCTTGACTGGAGAGCCATCGTTACGAGTCCTAATTTATTGTAATTTGTACTATGCCATGATTACTACCACCACCACCACCACCACCACCACCATCGCCTACCTCCAATACCATTACCACCACTATTACCACTACCACCCTGTTGCTACTACCACTACTACCACCACCATCACCACCCTGTTGCTACTATCACTACCACCACCATCACTTACTAGGCTACTATCACCAATACCACAAACACTATCACCACCTATCACCATCACCACCACCCAATTGCTATTACCTGTTTCCTGTTATACCGTCACACCGTCACCATCCAACCAACCAACGTCACTCTGTCATTACCACCTTACTGTTACTACTACAACCAACCATCCTGTCATCATTAGTAACTTTCGCCATTACCACTACAACTCTCTTCCTTTCCATTTAACGTCAGTGCTGAACGTGTGGCGACATCATAATATCTACCACTGAATGTAGTTGTAAACATCAGAATATACTGTAGGTTACAAATCAATACTGGAAGAATGTGTTCACTTTGTATTTTTTGATGCTCTTGATACTCTTTGTATTTAATGCAAAACTACAGTTGAAATATAAGACATTGTCTTCTCATTTCAGATGAATGCTCCCTGAGGCCAACTTGACCACCTCATTGTTCAAAGATCCTTTGTAAGTATTTTGTTACAATATTATTTAGTGCATGTTATCACAGTTACATCTCACTACTCACATCCAGAGGTTATCCTGTCCATCGTCTGTTGTGCTTTTGTCTTTTTATTGTTGTTAGAATACTGACCTCTAATTATTGTTGCCCATAAATGAGGAACAAATACAATCAATACATCTTATTTGGATGTGTAATAACACTACCCATGTCTGTGCCGGGTGACTTTGTTGATGCTTTGAGATTTCATGATCCATTTGAATAGAGATGAAAATACGTTTCAGGTTTTATTTAGTCTTTCAGAATTCTTAAGTAAAGCTGTTGTGGGAAACAGCAGACACACAGAGAGAAGTGAAAGCATGACCTGGCTCTGTAGTGACCTCGGGCAACTTAATAAAACTTTTGAGGCGGTACAAAACAAACGATGTCCTCTTACCCAGACCTGAGATGGGTCAGAGGTGAGGTGTGTCACGTCTCATCAACCCCACAATGTAATCATTACAAATTTTACTCACGTATACGCCTAGGGTGTAAATCTTGGGGTAATTTTCAGCTTGACGTGGTAAGATAAGAATATTACTGATAACATTTTAAAGTAAGTTCCTGAAGAACCTTCCAACACTATCAACCTGCCGGCAGTAATTATCGTCTTTGCCTAATCACAAAAGAATTATTATTAATGAAAATACTGTTACAGAAGCCATTTGTTCCAGTTTTTGTTGAGTTTTGTGTCAAGTTGCGAATAACATCGTATCACAACAATAATACAGCAGTGTTTCACAGCCTTTTTACTAAAGTTTGATATCCAATAAAAATCATGAGATTGTTTTACGGGACCGATGACCCTACCTCCCCGAAAACCACTTTCCCAGTCGAGTGAGTGATGCGCTGAGAGATCTAATTCACAAACCTTATTATAATCAGTCATTTTCTTCGTAACTGCGTGTTTCGAAATGCAGTAATGAGATGCTAAGGACAAGAGTGACATACCGACCTACCAACCAAGTGTGTGTGTGTGTACTTTTACGCCACCCAGAAAACAGGGATAAAGTATGAACCGTATAATGTGATTGGTTGATACAGTTATTTAATTCAATATACCATAGATGTGCTGAGAGTCACAGTTAGAGTGTAGGTGGATATTCAGTTTAATAATAATCTCCCCTCAAGTTTCCTACCACTCGTTTTCCCTTCTACAACCCCCATCCACTCACCCCACCTCACCCCACTCCTAGCTCTAGTCAACTTCTCTCCCTTTATACTCTCCCCTCCCCTCCCTATGCTCTCTTCCACTCTTATTACTCCACAGTCCACCACACCCACCTCACTCGATACTCCACCTAGCTTCCTCCACCTAGCTTCCTCCACTTCTTCTCGTTCTGTCTCTACAAGGAAGGTTTAAGTAGGGCTCTAGTTCGATAATTAATCCGTCAGTCATTTTGATCAGTTATTGGCTGATAAATAGTTAATAAATAGATACACCATTTGGTCGTTCAGAGAATTAGGGTCTTTAGTAAGCTGGTAAGTTAGGTATGTGTTTAGTCGACTATTTGGTTAGTTAGTTATTGTGCGTTTTATTTTTTTTTATTTTTTTTTTATGGAGGCAAAAATGAGAGTAAATCTTGTAAGTCAAATCACCTTAGAAATATACTGCATTACTCGTACATTCCTGTGTTTACAAATTTCAGATAAGTATGTGTAGTTGCGAATTTTATTGGTGTATTTTGTCTTGGATTATATTACACATACTATAAATACTAAGAAAATAAATTAGGAGGCCGGTACATTTTTGACATGAAAAAAAAATATATATATATAGTTGGTCTGCATGAAGACAATCCGTCACGGTGTTGTGTACGAACAGAGAGGCAACCAGATAGGGAGTGACACGGTGTCAGGCTGTGGGTGGGAAAAATGCCTGAGGAGAGGAACTGCAACCAGAGAGATGAGTTTACCGAGGCTCACTTATGTAACTTGACATTTACAACCACTAATCAGCTTATTGTATTCATATATATACTTACTCCATCCATCAACATGTATACTTTATGACGAGCTTCCCAAACATTCACTCAATCTCACTTTTCAACTGCCTTAAGAGCCCTGTGATCGTGTATAGGAATTAGAGGCTTCTGATTCCCCCTTACTATGCCACGAAACACGCTCCTTGCATATAGGTGGTGTTTCGTGTCAATATTTGAAGGACTCATTAACATCCAATATTCTGACTACATCACAGGGTCCATTGATACAGCAAAGACTACTGTCTGCGCTTTTTAGAGTAAGTATGCGTTTTTGACAGTGTATATTTTTCGTGTGTTAGTCTACGTACAGTACTCGAATGTGTGGGAAGGAGTACGAGTTAGTGCTTGTATTCTTTTTGTATGTTTACATACAGTATTGTGTGTGTGTGTGTGTGTGTGTGTTTAAATTTTTTCGTGTGTTTATGATTATCATAAAAGAATTGAACGAGACATCATGTAATATAGTTGCCATTTTCTGGAGACCTCCTAAAGTAATACTTCATTTTTTAATGACATATGCCAAGTGATCCCAGAAGTCGAGGAACAAGGTGTTGAAAGCAACAAGACATATGCAGTACATACGAGGAATACAACTTTACATCAATGTCGCAGGTAATGTATTAACAACCTCAGGCCATTCGCTTTCACACGAGGGTGCTGACTGAGGATATGGCCAGGTCGCAATAAGGGGTCGTGGGAGTGCTAAAATTTATGCTGATCTCTTATCAGGCACAAATGTTGACGTCTCCAGCAGTTTCCGTGTGGTGGGAGAGGCTTTTATTCTCCTGGTCAGAGTTTCCTTTGGGGTGGTGAATCCTTTCTCTTTTGCTTCTTTTCCTCTAATCCCTTCCTGCATGCTAGCTGTTCTTACGTGTTGCCTTGTGATCTCATAAAATGTACTGTTCTTATTTACAATACTTTTCGTCCTATCTCAGTCCCATATATATATTCTGGTCTCCAGCTCAACTCTTTCACTGGCATGCAATAGCAGTTCTCGTTTATTATTATTATTGTTATTATTATTATTATTATTATTATTATTATTATTATTATTATTATTATTATTATTATTATTATTATTATTATTATTATTATTATTATTATAGTTCAATCCAAAGCGGGTATTTGCTTAAATCTTAATTTTAGTCGCTATTTTTGCACGTAGACCCCTTACTGGTGCTTAACTTTACATTTACGTACAGTGTAGTCCCATCCTTGGTTCCTTACCCACATTGTAATCCTCTCCTGATAGATGTTCATATACTTTAGCGTGGGTCTAGTAGGTATGGTTTTCAGGTAGTCTTGACAAACACCTTCTAACTTCCTCGTAGGTATGGTTTTCAGTAGTCTTGACAAACACCTTCTAAC
>JAWQEG010007582.1:12500-48918 GCA_033782935.1 Petrolisthes cinctipes
TCTTACCCCACTCTTGCATTCATTAATTCATTTCACTCACTCGCTCACTCACTCACTCACTCTCTCGCTCACTCACTCCCTTACTCACTCACTCACTCACTCACTTGCTCACTCACTCGCTCACTCCCTCCTCACTCACTCACTCTCTCCCTCCTCACTCACTCACTCACTCGCTCTCTCCCTCCCTCCCTCCCTCACTCACTCACTCACTCACTCGCTCTCTTCCTCCCTCGCTCACTCACTCGCTCTCTCCCTCCCTCCTCACTCACTCACTCGCTCTCTCCCTCTCTCCCTCACTCACTCACTCACTTGCTTATTCTATCAATCGATCAATCAATCAATTAGTCAAGTCACTTAGTCATTCACTTACATCATTTTTCTTTTCTTGTCACTCACTCTCTCTCCCTCACTCACTCACTCATTCTCTTCTTACTAACATAGTTTCTCTTTGCTCACTATTATTATCCTATTCTTTTTCATTTCTTTATTAACACACACACACACACACACACACACACACACACACACACACACACACACACACACACACACACACACACACACACACACACATACATACATACACAAAAACACACAAATTACACACAAATTACACACAAACACACACACATACACACACACACACACATACACACACACACACACACACACACACACACACACACACATACACATACATACAAACATACACAAACACACACAAATTACACACACACACACACACACACACACACACAAACACACACACACACACAGCTATTCTCTAGCACCACACCTTTCACGTCTCATTTTCTCCTCTCATTTCTTTCATTTATACCCATACGTTTCCTGCCGTAATCATACAAGAGTTAGTCTCCCACTCTTGGTATCACACACACAAACAAACCGCTCTCACCCTTGTCTCCTCCACCTTCCTCTTTCACTCCAGTAACTACATTCTCACCACGCCATTATCGTGTTTCAGATTCTTGCAACACCATTACGCTTCCATACCTAAACCTACATTAATTCATCTTTACGTTTTCATTCCCTTTCCCTGTTATACGGTCGTCCACAAACATCCACCCACACTCATGCATGCCCACCTTCCACCCACACATGCACACACAAACACTTCTTGTCCTTCTCCCACTCACACACACACTCATAACTAAACCCACTCCCACGGCCATCTCTCCCACGACCACCTCTCCCATACCTATACTCCTCTCCCACGCCCACGACCACCTCTCCCACGCCCACAACCACCTCTCCCATACCTACCCCTCTCACCCACCTGATATGGAATCTTATATCCATGTCTCTTACTCACACCCATATTTATGCACTCCTCTCCCACTCACACCAACGCCCGCCTCTCCCCACTCACACCCACCTCTCCCCACTCACACTCACGACCACCTCTCCCACTCACACCAACGCCCACCTCTCCCACTCACACCAACGACCACCTCTTCCCACTCACACCAACGACCACCTCTCCCACTCACACCCACGACCACCTCTCCTACTCATACCAACGCCCGGGCACCTCTCCCACTCATACCAACGCCCACCTCTCCCACTCCCACTAACACCCACGACCACCTCTCCCACTCCCACTAACACCCACACCCACAACCACCTCTCCCACTCCCACTAACACCCACAACCACCACTCACACCAACACCAACCTCTCCCACTCACACCCACAACCACCACTCCCATTCACACCCACAACCACCTCTCCCTCTTCCCACCCACCACCACCTCTCCCTCTTCCCACCCACCTCTCCCTCTTCCCACCCACCACCACCATCACCCTCCTCGCTTCACCAAATACTTCCTGCCTTTGTCCAAGATGGGAAAAATGGAGTGGTAATGCATCTGTGCTCATTGAATATTGATCAGAGAGCTGTCTAATTTTGGCAGTAAGATTAGCATGCGAGGTGAGTTGGTGTATCCGCTCGAGGTGAGGGAGAAGTGCATGCTGAGGAAAGGAAGACGAGAAGAAGAAGAAGAAGCGAGTGGTGAGGGAGAAGTGCATGCTGAGGAAAGGAAGACGAGGAGAAGAAGAAGAAGAAGCGAGTGGTGAGGGAGAATTGCAAGCTGAGGAAAGGAAGACGAGGAGAAGAAGAAGAAGCGAGTGGTGAGGGAGAAGTGCATGCTGAGGAAATGAAGACGAGGAGAAGAAGAAGAAGCGAGTGGTGAGGGAGAAGTGCATGCTGAGGAAAGGAAGACGAGGAGAAGAAGAAGCGAGTGGTGAGGGAGAAGTGCATGCTGAGGAAAGGAAGACGAGGAGAAGAAGAAGAAGCGAGTGGTGAGGGAGAAGTGCATGCTGAGGAAAGGAAGACGAGGAGAAGAAGAAGAAGCGAGTGGTGAGGGAGAAGTGCATGCTGAGGAAAGGAAGACGAGGAGAAGAAGAAGTAGCGAGTGGTGAGGGAGAAGTGCATGCTGAGGAAAGGAAGACGAGAAGAAGAAGAAGCGAGTGGTGAGGGAGAAGTGCATGCTGAGGAAAGGAAGACGAGGAGAGGAAGAAGAAGCGAGTGGTGAGGGAGAAGTGCATGCTGAGGAAAAGAAGACGAGGAGAAGAAGAAGCGAGTGGTGAGGAAGAAGTGCATGCTGAGGAAAGGAAGACGAGAAGAAGAAGAAGCGAGTGGTGAGGTTGTGTGGTGTGGTTATAATTATGAAGGAGAAGGTTGGTGCATGGAAGGGAAATGGTGGAGAGATTATTGAGAAAGGAGGAGGAAATGGATGGAAGAGGTGATGTGTTGGAAGGTGTAAAGAAGGAACTGTAGGAGGAGGAGGAGGAAGAGGAGGTTTAGAAGGAAAAGAAAATTTACGAGGAGGAAGAGTAGTGGGAAGGAGGAAGAGAAACAGGAAACGTAAGAGGGGGAAATAAAGGAAGGGAAATAAGGGGAGGGAAATCAGTATGCATAATAAGATAATGATAATGTGGCTGGAAGAGGGAGAATATGCAAAGAGAATAGGAGATAGATAGAGAGAGAAATGAATATCTGTATATAAAGATATATAGATCGATAGATGCATACTTAGATACATAGACTGATTAAGAGAGAGAGAGAGAGAGAGAGAGAGAGAGAGAGAGAGAGATAGGGATGAGAAGTAAAAAAAGAGATCTGTAGATTGACAGATAGAGAAAGGGAGAAAGATAAAGAGAGAAGAGGGGAGAAGACACAGACGGACAAAGGAATACAGTAAGTGCCATTAAGCTTATTAATCAACCCACTTAAAGACATAAAGATAATGATTAAACATATAATTTGATTATTATTACTTTCAATTTTAAAAATTAATATTTTTAGATTTACTTTTATGATCGCTGCGGTAGGTATCCTTATTATTATTATGATAATAATAATAATAATGATAATAATAATAATAATAATAATAATAATAATGATAATAATGATAATAATGATAATAATAATAATAATAATAATAATAATAATAATAATAATGATAATTCAGTGTATTATTATTATTATTTTTATTATTATAATTTCATATTTTTATCACCATAATCTTAAATTTTATTTTTCTTTATTGATTACGATGAAATAAATAGTGAGATTTTGTAATTAACTACATTCACCATTATCCGAAATTGTAGTAAAGTCATCAAAAAAACTATCCGAAGTAGCGGTAGAGTCATCAAGAAAGTAACACAAATAGAGGCTTATCACCTGCTGTGTGAACTCAGGAGAGGAAAAGTCAATTGATAGCATTAGGACAACAACCAAGCCATTACCACACTTCCCGAGGCTATATACACCAACCATCCTCCTGTAACCTGACCTCATACACCTGCTCTATACGTACACAGTCTCACTCAAATAATAAAGATGGGAGGAATGAACGGATGATAGATATACTTTTGTTATGGTGGAGGTTATACTGATGCCACCAACCAACCAACCAAACTATAGGGAGAAACAGACCAAGTCGAGTATTATTTAAGGTATATATCCTGTTGCTTTGAACTATTTTATAGGAATTAGTAGCTTCAAAAATAAAAAAAACAATGGATTAAATTGTCTCCTTAATGGTGTGACCCTGTATATTCATTGCAGCATTAACTTGTGTATATAAACTAAGAGACATTAAGGTAACTATATGCATGACAACATATATTTATTGCTTGAGTGTATAAGGTCAGAAGACGGGTGATTATTTTTCCCGGTCGTATCTGTGGTCTTATCTTTGTTGTCTAGTGAGTGTTTCTTTTGCGTTTTTTTACTCTTGCCTAATATTCTCTCTCTCTCTCTCTCTCTCTCTCTCTCTCTCTCTCTCTCTCTCTCTCTCTCTCTCTCTCTCTCTCTCTCTCTCTCTTGTACATTATCTCTTTTTATCTTCACACTTTATCTGTTAAAATAGTGTGTTTGGGATTAATGTGAGAATGACACTGTTTGTTTGCCCATCATCAATTCATTTGCGTTGTAGGGGTAACTAGATTGAACTGTAAGTGTGAACATCTTACAATCTCATAATACATTTGAACTCACTACCTAACTCACACAATGTCCTTCCATGGAGCCTGTTCGTCTTTCCATGCCAATATCATATAGTCACAACACAGGTCCCTTGGTTTTGTGGCTGTAGGGTAGGATTTCACACCTAGCAACTATAAGACTCTTTCATACACTTTAAGGGGGTGTGGGAATAAGGGGACAGGCTTGGGGGGGGGTAGAAAGCCTGTCCCCCTACTCCCGCACCACCCAAGCCTGTCCCCCTACTCCCGCACCACCCAAGCCTGTCCCCCTACTCCCGCACCCCCAAAACCCCCCCCAAGCCTGTCCCCCTACTCCCGCACCCCCCCAAGCCTGTCCCCCTATTACCGCACCCCCTTAATAATACTAATGCAATGCCTCTCAAAATAATCCTTTGCATTTTGTTCCTACATATCCTTGCAATTTGCGAACTTGCAGAGGTTATTTATTAACTTTATGTAAATGTAGTTTTGTTATAATCATCTTCATATATTACATTTATTTTTTCGCATTTATTAGTAATATTTGTGCATACTTTTTCATTCTCTAACCTTTGTGGAGTTTCCCCTGCGTTGCCTTTTATATTATACTTACCTCGAAAGGCAGGTTAATTTGTTTGAGTGTTTCTGTTTGTCTCAGTTTAGTTCTTCACTCTGTTTTCTCGACAACATTATTATTTTCCTCGCAGACATGAAATTTCTGTTCAGCTCCCAACCTTTCCTCTATATTTTTGCCTGTGCTTTCAAGGGAAGGAAGTTATGCGACAGAGAGAGAGAGAGAGAGAGAGAGAGAGAGAGAGAGAGAGAGAGAGAGAGAGAGAGAATCACACAAACCATACACCAACACACAAACATCTCTCTATAAATACCCACATACTGAAGTTATTATGGACCTCAGGAGTTCATTCATATAAACATAACAAAAACTCAGACGAAACCAAGAACAACTATCATATAATATAACTAATCATTGTATACAAAAAAAAAAAAAAAAAAAAAAAGTAACAGCATAATATAGTCTTCGCCGATGGTGGTGGAAATTGAGACAAGATGTTAGAATTTAGGTTGATAATGGTGGTGATGGTGTTAGTTGTGGTTGTGGTGGAAGTGGTAGTGGAGAAAAGGTAAGAATTTAAACTGGTAAAAGTGGTGGTGTTTATTTTTGGTGGTAGTGGTGGAAGTGGAGAAAATATGTGTAAGAAATTGAGTTGGTAATGGGAGTGGTGGTGGAAGTGTCAAAGAGATATAAGAATTTACAGTATATTAGTAATGGTGATGATGTTGGAGGTGGAGGTTGCCAAGATGTAAGGATTTTAGAGTTGGGGAAGATGGTACAGTGGAGGTGATGGTGGTGGGTTTGAAGTGCTTTTGGTGGTGGTGGTGCTTGTGGTGTTTGTGGTGGTGGTGGTGGTGGTGGTGGTGCTTTTTGTGGTAGTTTTGTTGGTGGTGTTTGTGGTGGTGATAGTAGTGGTGTTTGTGGTGGTGGTGGTGGTGCTTGTGGTGGAGGTGTTTTTGGTGATGGTGATGATGATGGTAGTGGTTTTTGTGGTGGTGGTGGTGGTGTTGTTTGTGGTGGAGGTGTCGTGACCAAGGAGGTATCGGAAGTAAACATTAATGAGGAGTGTGCAGCGAGTCAGTTTGGTTTATGATCGCTCATTGCTTTCCGTGTCTTTTTACGAGGCGCAACCATGCATGTCTCGATTCCCTCTGTCTTTTGGAGGATTCGGAAGCCCTCCCATTTTCCAAAACAAGTTCTCCCTTCATTCATTAAGAGAGGAAGAATTAAAAGCCACCAATAATGTTCTTCTCATACACAATCACAGGGTCCTTAAGAGTATACACCATTAGTATCCAGTCCCATCAACAGATTCCTCGTACTTTACAAACTCGACACTGGACATTTCTGAGCAATAAAAAAAAAAGAAAAAAGAAAAAAAAAATGGAAAAACCTAAGATCTGCACTCTATGGTCCAATTTGGGAACTTACAACCTTACAACCCAGACCCACAAGAGGTAACAACGACAACAAGGCCCCTTAGTATAGTCTATTTGTACTGTGTTTTCACTCTCATTTGTTTTACGAGGGTTGATGCTGTTGGTTTACTGCACTGCTTGTTTGTTCTTTTATTGGCTGCCTAACTTGCTTGTTTCGGATCTGATTGTTGGGTATGTGTGTGTACAGTAGCCTCGTGTGTGTATGTGTGTATCCTGGCGTGTGTGTGTTTTATGTGTGTGTGTGTTCATGTGAGTCCAATGGGTTTCTGTGTATATTTGCGCTGTTGCTCACTGTGCGTGTGTGTGTATGTGTGTGCTCTCTTCAAATATAATGTTTTTACGTTCTGACTCAGGATATATTACAGGTTTCAAGGCAGTAATCGAAGTCTGCCTCAACACACACACACACACACACACACACACACACACACATACACACACACACACACACACACACACACACACACACACAGATTGCTGGTTTTCCCTTAGCTTCTGATAATTATGGAAATATGCACAGTCACTATCAGAAAGTCTCACCACCCAATCGTTAATCTCTTCATCTCTGATCACTTGGATGTCTTGATAATGAAACTCGTCATAAGGAATTACACTAGTGAGTACAGGATATAATTATGTACACAAAGTAATGCATTGTTGTTTTCCCCAGAAGTATTGATTATCGTTATAGTTGTATTATTTTTGCATCTTATCATTTTGGGTCTATGTTTTGGAAGGTAGTGCAAGGAAGCTGTGATATAAGCAACGAAACAACACTCGATCCCTTCTACGCTCAACAAAAATTTCGGAAGAATTACTGATTAGCAGGAGAGATGAAATTCGTGCACTCGACTGTATCAATAAAATCAGGTCTGGTCTTTAACTTGATCAGAAATTAGGGAAATGAGATAATAATACCAATGTTAAAGAACGATGAGCATTGATATGAAACTTGCCGACGATTGAAAAGTAAGGATTTTAAATATTAATGTGCATATTATAAAATGGATACATGAATTAATGCTTTGATGATGTCGGGAATGAATGTCGAATGAAGGGAGGGACGGGGAACATCGAAGGAAACAGGTAGAATGTGGAGTGAAAAAAAAAAAAAAAAGTAAAAAAAAAAAAAATAAAAAAAATAAAATAATAATAATAATAATAATACAGCAGCACGAAACATTAAATCAAGAAAAAAACATAGATTATAATTATAGACTAAGACGTATGTGTGTATGTAGTGTACATATTTATATTTTTATTATTTGTATGTTATTATTTGTATGTGTATTATTTGTTTGTGTATTATTTGTATGTTATTATTTGTATGTGTATTTGTATGTGTATTTATTATTTGTATGTGTATGTTGCATGTGTACGATATGTATGAATGTGTGTTGCGTAACTGTATGTGTAGAACAGGTATGAACTGTGAGTATATATGTCTTACGTTTCCGTTTACGTTGTGTTTGCGTGTGCTGTATAATTCACAGCTTTTCTGGGAGTGGCAGGAAACCATGAATTACTGTGTTTGTCTTGTCTGGTGACGTGGCCTTCCTGGTGCCCTGCTGGTGATGTGAGGAGAGGGAGGTCGTTGGTGAGGGGAGGGGAGGGGATGAGGTGAGTACTTAGTGGGGAGGAGGGGAAGGAGTGAAGGGGAAAGGGAGAGGGAAGAAGAATAATGAATGGGAAAGATGTGAATGAGTAGAGGGATCGAGGAAAGGGAGAAGAAGAAGAAAAAAGAATGGGAAAGACGTAAGAAGAGGGATCGAAGAAAAGGAGAGCTAAGAAGAATAATGAATAGGAAAGATGTGAGTGAGTAGAGGGATCGAGGAAAGGGAGAGGGAAGAAGAAGAAAGAATGGGAAAGACGTGAGTAGAGGGATCTCAAGGAAAGGGAAGGAGGGAGTGACAAAGGAGGTAAGGAATGAAAGGCCAGGAGTGAAATGGAATCAGAAGGAGACAGAATAATTGGTTGATAATCACACCAGCACATGTTTTCTCCGACCTTCATTTTAAGTTGTCGAATATGTTACGTTCCCTAACTAACTATGAAGATGTTACAGACCCTAGAATCCTGTTGGTTAAATTAATTGATCATACTGATTCTTTTAATGCGCATTGGCATGTACTGTACACAAACACACACACAGGCACAGTCGCCAAGGTTACAGCACACACACACACACACACACACACACACACACACATATATATATATACACACACACACTTCTGCAAGAGAAAAATAAAACAAAAAAGTTACACATACAACAACAATATCCCCTTGAACATTGAGAAAGCCAACGAACGAAACTTAGCGAGATGCACCAGGCTCCTCCAGGCGCTACATTCAAAACAGGTACCAGGTAGTTTTTATTTTATCTCATCGTTGATTTTATATATTTTATTTTTGTGCTCTGCGTTTAAGGTAATGTATTGTTCCCACACCGGATCCCTATTTTTTTTTTTTTTTTTCTGTACCTCATCTTCGGGACTGTAAGGTGTAAGTGTTCCGTGATTCCTGCGAGGCACTGAGATTAATGAGTGTCGCTTGAGATGAGACAGTGGAGCTTCATGATCATGTTGGTAGCTTTTACTTTGCCTCACTAGATGAAGACACCTTATTTATACACGTCACTATCAGGAGAGACTATATGCATTAGTATCCGGTTTGTATAATTTCAAAGAGTTCTCGGTTCTAAAGCACAATATATTAGTTTTCTGGTGGCTTGAGTTCGGTTTGGACAGGTCAAGCTTAGACCTTGATTAGAGATAGGTATGTCAGGCTTGGATGGACTAATAGGCTTGATTGGGCTATGTTTGATAAAATTAGATTTGGATCGATTAGGTTGGATTTTGTTATGTCAGGTTAGGTTCTGTTTGAAAAGGAAATGTCAGGTCAGGTCAACTTAAGATCGACTAAATTATCATCATCACTATCACCAGTAGTGGAGGAATAATACTCTTAGGTGTATGCATACATTGTCGCTCACATGTTTTGGCAACGTCTTTTGGGATCCCACCGAGTACCAATGACAATGATGTTTGGAGTAAAGATTTGAAAAAAGTGTTGTATTAGGTAATACTTTGAAGATAGGTACGAAATGGAAATACAGAAGTAGATAAAAGTACCCCCTCCCAGCAGACACCCTTTACCCTTCCCATTGAACCCCACTAGTAAACCTCCCAGCATCAAATCATCCGCTTGCTTCAGCCACGTGTTGAGCGGCCCGCCTAATCCGTGGCCTCCTCTACCTAGGGTCATCATCAGTCCTTTCCAATGTAAAACTGTGTAGGTAAGGTAAAGCCCTGGGAAAGAGAGCTAGGGTACCCACATACATGCCCCTAGAGCTGTAGCCTAGTTGTCGTTCTCCGATCAGTCTGGTGGTCGGAATCAAGGCTACATATATAGGAGTATATACATTTAGCCTTGGTAGGAATGGCATCTCAGTTGTGGGAACAAGGGCTAAAATCACACCCACTGTCAGATGAGATTAAGTGAGAGGGTTTTGCATTATCGGAATAATATGTATCTCTCAGCGGACTAATTACGGTCTGACAATATATACAGAAAGTATAAAATGATATTGGTGATGATTATGGCGATGAAAATAATGATAATGATGATGATGACAATGAATTCAATTACAACTGAGATGAGAGAAGTAACCCAACAAAAAGGATAATAGCATGTGATTTCGTAGAATGGAAAGAAAGTGGTATAGAAGGGCTGGGCGGCCTTGTTGTTGCTGTTGATGATAATAGGTTCCAGAAGCTTACTTTATCAGGGAGATTATTGATGAATTTACCCGAGACATAAAGATTAGTATTATTACTATGCAGAACTGACGTCAAGTATGTGCCTTTCCGCCGAAATAATTAATGTAAACAAAATAAGCAATTCTGGACCCAACAGTTTGGTTCAACAGAGTATCAGCGTGTCAAATTATAAACAAAATTGGACAAGTTAAGGACCCTATGATCGTGTAAGAAACTTGATGGCTTCTGATTCCTCCTAACTATGCCACAAAATAAGAACCTTTAATGTAGGTGGTGTTTCGTGGCAATGTTTGAAGGACTCACTCACCTTCTATTTTCTGACTACATCACGGGGTCCCTTAAGTAAAGCCTGTGAAGTTTTCGACGAATTGAAGAGAACTGAACCCTTCACATTATGTCAGGTAACGCGTTGACCTTGGTATATCTGAAGACCTCTGTTTTGTAGTACACTGTGGAGTTTTTCATTTGCCTCAACCTCCCCTACAGCTACTTTAAACCATCATACAGTAAGTGAAAATGCTGGCGTAAGAAAATAGCCACTGGGTACTTGGTTGTCCCAGTCTGAAGTTCAATTTATCGGATATCAGTGCTTCAATTTCCCGTGTAATAAATTAATAAACTGCCTCAAAGTTTCATCTTGTTTTTATAATCGAAGGTACTGAGGATACAGACGATTCAAGCAAATGATACTTTGATCTTAGCCAACCTACATATGGCACCGGCAATTCTGTACACGAGATTCTTCGATTTTCATATAACATGCCTCATTAAAGCCCTTTGTAGCATATATAATAAGAATTGTAGCATGCATAATTTGTAATAGGTGTAAAGTACTATATACCGTAGTTTGTATAGCGATCAGACACAAGTCTTTTTGGATATGATCATTTACATTTTCTTAAACTGAACCACGTGCATTTGGAATTATTCTGGTGATAATGCCTTTGATTCCGTGTTCTATCATTATCGTTTCTAAGATTGCCTGGGGCTGTTTGTAACCGCTTGCTGGGTATAAATAATCTCTCCACAATATGCAGTGGGAAGGTGTGAGATGCAGTCGATAAACAGCTGTTGCAGTTCTACCCAAGTTTGACTTCACTGTGTAGGCAAATATTTCACTGTGCAAATAATCATGGAGAGTATAAATGAAATGGTACGATATATGAATAAATAAATTAGCTGATACGGTTGCAATAATCAACTTAATAATAATGAACCCAACATATGTTAACAAAGAAATAGCAAATTACAATGTTTTCAAGAAGTTTAGGAGTTATCATCTACTTGTTAGTTTATTCCCAACGTCTAGTCCAATCTGAAAGAACCCATAAGTGGTGATAGCAAGCTCTCCGTATTTTATTCCTATCAACATCTTCAAGGTTTAACCAAGGAAGGTTAAGATTTTGATTATGCATGTATTCATGCATATGTGTTTTTCCTCTCTCTATCTCTATTTGCGTAACACACACACACACACACACACACACACGTGTGTAAATATATTAATGTAAATGAAGAATGCTGCTTACCCATAAGCGACGGATTATACATACTGGCCAACCCAATAAATAAGAATTATTGAAGTTGTACGAGGAGACTCGTGTATCCTACACTACTTTATACATCTTAGCAAACCCAGGATATAAAATTAATACGGTATATTCGGGAATATAGCTCTCTTGATGTCCAAACCTGACATCTAAAGGAGATTAGAATAATATTAATACAAAGTATACTTTGGCAGAGGAAGGCTAAAAAATCATTTATTTAAAGACTCCATTCTTGGCCAATTTGAAGGGGAATTTGCATAGAAGGGTAGTAATTTGTCCGATTTGGTGTGGTGGCCTGGTGTTTGGATATGACGTGATTGTAGTGAAGTCGATTAGATAATGGTGTATAAAAGCAGCTTTTCATTTTGTTTTTCTGACAGCACTCTTAATGGATATACATGTGTTGTACAGTAAAGGAGAAAGTGTGTCTGGGAATGCCTTGGAGCAGAGGATCGCTTGAAACAGAGTATCCACCTGGAATAGAGTACCACATTGAACACATGAACAGATGAGGTATTGATGGTTCACAGGAGTACCAATTCGCCGACAGTTACTAGGTACAGTCATGGTCAAAAGTCCTGCAACCTGGTGAATAAAAGCGAGCCATTTGAGGGAATCTTATGAACCAATATTGCAGAGACCAACAGTTATAGTTTCGTATCATTTTTTGAAGCCATCTCATTGGAAGGTGTTGCAGGACTATTGACCGTGACTGTACAATGGTGAGAGTATTACCACAAAAAAAAAAAAAAAAATACAGAAGATTATAAGTATTTAGATCTTGGTTACCACTGCACCCAGCCTTCCCTCAGCCGGTACTGACACTGAGACGGTTCACTGGTGTCGGTGAACAGTTAGTTACCTCAGCTAAACAAAAGACCACCTGGACATATATCTGCTTGTAACACACACAACAGCTTGTAACAAAAGCCTTCTTGTAATGTAGTACTGCTTGCAATATAAAACTGATTTTAGAATAGAAACCCCACTGGACATAAAAAGACGTGAACTAATGACCACGTGAAACCAACGACACCAGAATTAACCGTTTGTAGCCGAAGAGAAATGCATCTAATAGGACGCAGGACAATAAGGAGGCAATGAGCTTGGCCTTACTTGCAAACAGATCAATCTACAACAATGGAGTGCAATCATGGTACCACGATACGATAGCCAGACACGAATTGTCCTCATCCTCCTCAACCTACTTTTTTTATTACTTCTTTTTATCATCTTATTAGTCACATTATTATCATTATTATTATCATTATCATTACTATTATTATTATCATTATCATTATTATTATTATTGTTGCTGATTTTATTGCTGTTTCTGTTACTTTTGTTGTTGTACTTTTGTTGTTGTTGTAGTCGTCGTCGTCGTAGTCGGGTAATCTAATTATTATTTTTTTCTTATTCTAATTCTACTATTCATCCATCTCCTCCTTCCTCCTTCTGCTGCGCCTCCATCAGACAATCATCATGGCGAGTAATCAAGAAACACAAATAAGGGAGGTAAAGTGCAAGAGGTGTGAAGTGTTGTGGTGGCCGTGTCGCTAGGTGGCAGGGTTGGCCAGGAGGAGGAATGGGAGGGTGAGAGGGAGAGGGTCGAAATTAGGGACTGGCATACATCACTCAGCCTTCACTCACTCTGGTGGTGTAAAGAGAGAGAGAGAGAGAGAGAGAGAGTGTGTGTGTTAAAAGGAAGAGAGAGAGAGAGAGAGAGAGAGAGAGAGAGAGAGAGAGAGAGAGAGAGAGAGAGAGAGATACTAATAGACTAACTAACATACACGTCTTTCCAACACCATATATTCTACATAAACGTTGTGTGTGGCTGTAACTCCGTAAAACCGCTTCAAATTCCTTATATACGTGTTCCTCGGGTCTTACTTAAGGTGGTCATTCCTTTTTGGTACATTGGAGTGTCTTGATTCCTCCAAAGTATGCCAGAAAACAGGACCAGAAGAGCAAAATAAATAATGTTCTGTTGCTTGGAATAGTTTGGGTCAATCAGTTACTCCAGCTTTACCAATACAAAACTTCCCCCTTAATCATGCATGTCTCTCAACTATGGCCATCGATCTGTTTTCACCCTCAGCGTTCTTTCATTGTTACGTGTTTCTCGATCCAATAATCACATCCTTGTCCCAAACTCTACAACACATTCCCGTCTCACAGTACCATAACATAATTGCTCCTTGCATCACTATATATCCATTCCTTTCATCCAGTACGCCTTCCCTTCTTCTTTCGTCTTCTGCATGCTGCTCTCCTCATGTTTCCACCACATCAGATAGTGTCGAAGAAAGATTGCAAGCGCTAATTGTATCCCGCAGGTATTCAAAACTGTATCGGCCTAAGTGGGATTTTATTGAATAAGAATGGGAAAATGAAGACATAAATGGTCCAAAATTGTGCAGAAATGCGACGTGAGATGAGTGATAAATTTTCAGGAAGACAATAATACATTAGGTTCATATCCATATACTTGAATGTCGGACTTTCGACCACTTTGGCAGAGGGAAAATAGCAGGGACGTTTAGTTGAGGCTCTTTGGCTGTAAACTCCTCTGATGTGGAACGAGTGGTGTGGTGTAAATGATGGTAGTGTGGTGTGATGGTAATGGTGTTGGTGTACTGTAGTGTGGTGGGCGGTGGTGTGGTAGGTGGTGGTGTGATGTTGGTAGTGTGGTGTGATTGTGGTAGTGTGGTGTGGTGTGATGGGTGGTAATGTGGTGTGATGGTGGTGGTGTGGTGTGATGTGGTGGGCGGTTGTGTGGTGTGAATATTGGTAGTGTGGTGTGATTGTGGTAGTGGTGTGATGTGGTGGGTGGTAATGTGGTGTGATGGTGGTGTAGTGTAGTGTGGTGTGGTGTGGTGGGTAGTAGTGTAGTGTGACTTGGCAAAATATTTACGCTTGTTCATTTTTCATAGATCAATATTTGGAATTTCATACGATACGTTATTCATTGTACATATATTAAAGCAAGATCCAAACAAATATTCTAACCCAAATAATCTACAGCACTCTTAGAAAGGTGATGGAATGTTAACAGATGGGCTTGGTGTTTAAGGCATTTAGTTCGACTTTTGTAAATATGGCAGACATTGTGACTTATTTGTGCTAAAACTTCGTGGAAATGGTCTTGTATTTTTCCTAACATGCCAATTGAGGATGCAAATATTCTTTGTCTTATATAGAAAGGATGCAGCATAAATATAAACCAGAAAGTTTAACCTAACTGTATCATAAACTCATGTATGCTCTACAAAGACGCACACGTGTACACACACACACACACACATTCACAAACACATACACACACACACACACGTACACACACACACACAAACACACACAAACACATACATACTCAAAGACAACACACACACGCTTTGCATATCTCAGGCACTCTAGGCCTCTGGGCTAGCCGGCATAATAAAACTTCTACACACACAGCACACATTAAGAAAACTCTCTCTCTCTCTCTCTCTCTCTCTCTCTCTCTCTCTCTCTCTCTCAAACAACAGTACCTAGAGCTTCAGCCCTCACTCTTACACAAAGTCCGCGCCTGTATAGATCTAACTCTCACATAGAAATAGGCTAAAACATTTGCACGATCCTACAGCTTGAAAAAAAAAAAAAAAAAAAAAAAAAAAAAACGCCCACCCAGCTTATACATATCCTCCCTTCAAGCGACTACAAATCCTGACACCCTGCATAGATTCAGTCGTCGCTAACACAAACCTCCAGCCACTCTATACAGACCCCATCCCTTATCCATGCAGTCATTCCTGTTGCACCTTCTGGCCTCTCTCTGTTATATGGAGGATGAACCTTATAACAACACGTCAACAGTCCCGCTGGGGTGAGGTGAAAAAATATATATATTATACGTTAAACAAATAGAGTGGCTTGCTTAAAATTGTAAAGAAGAGTGGCAAATCTTATATAATGATAGAACATGGGTTATAAAATGTTAAAAAGAAATTACAGTTGTTTGTACCGTAGACAAAACTGGAAGGGGGTAAACACGGAAAACAGGTACGGTAACTTAATAATATAAAAAGATAAAAACAAAATAAAACTCAAACATGGAAAGAATCTGAAGCAAGGAAAAAGTTTAGGAACTGTATACCGTATCGAGAGAGAGAGAGAGAGAGAGAGAGAGAGAGAGAGAGAGAGAGAGAGAGAGAAGGAAGTAGTTTGGTCAAGATGGTACGACAACCGAGATTTGACGGTGGTATGAGATATGTGTGTTTGGATACACTATATATGAATCTCCTCGAACAAGTACAGCATATCAACCAACCAGAGGAAATGGCTCTAGAGATGATGCGTATATATTGCAGAAAAAAGAGGTATAAGAGTCATATTACCCTGGTGGTTGAAATGTCCCTCCTTTTCAGAAGGAATCCTTTATACCCTTGGCTGTGTAGTTAAGGGTAATTGACTGTGGGCACGGTGTACTTAACCGTGATACAGGGGATATCACTGAGTATAATTGTGTGTAATGTTGGGTGTTGGTTGGTCAGTCTGGGGAACGTCTACTTGAGTCGCATTGGCTTGGTGGAGTTACTTGGATATCAAGCACCAAACATCATGGTTAAATAGCACACGCTTGTTAGTGCTGGGGACTTAAACTATTTTAATTAGAGATTGCAGAAGCGCGCTGCCCATAGGTATCTAGAACTTACAGACAGTAGAATATTCTTTAATTTAAAAAGACGATGGTTGGCCAAAATTTAGTGTCTTGCAAAGAATGATTAAAACTCAGTAATTTTCAGGGTATTATTTCAGAGGGTAAGATTTTATGGACCAACTGTGGGGTTATTGATGCTTCCAAACAATGTCAGTAAACAGAATATCACAAGATAGGCAACTTGAGATCTGATTCCATTGCCTTCATTCCCAGGATTACGACCTTCCTTGATGTGGTTCTGTACTGCCTCCACCACTTCTACCTGCCTCCACCACTACTACCTCCTTCACTACTGCCTCCACCACTACTACCTGTCTCCACCACTACTACCTGCCTCCACCACTACTACCTGTCTCCACCACTACTCCCTGCCTCCACACTATTGCCTCCACCACTACTACCTCCTTCACTACTGCCTCCACCACTACTATACCTACCTCCGCCCTCTCTGTTACCATCACCTCCACTATTATTACTTCTGCCAACACCTCCACCACCACCATCATCATCATTGCTAACACTAACTATCACTAACTCCTCCATCTCCAATACTCGTAAGACATCACCACCAGGAACGCTAATGATACTATTACTAACACTACTACAAAAAGAATCACCAACACAACCACCATCCACACCATCTCCATCACTACCACTGTCTCTACCCCCCCCCCACCACCATCACCATAATAACAACAACTAAAATACTATACCAGCAAGCATCACCACCGAACATCGTAAAACACCTTCACTGATACCATAACAGCTGCAGTATTTGGGAATTATCCTCACTTCCCTCCCTCTGTGGCTGGGTACCAGTTCGGAAGTCGTGACGTGTGTGTGTCTGTGTGTGTGTGTGAGTAGCAGTTGAATTGGGCCACGGTAACGGGCTTGGTGAAGCCTATGTTCAGTGTCGGAACATAAGAAAAAAAAATCATCATCGCCTCCACCTCATTTATCACCACCACTCCCATCACCACCATCATGACCATCTCCATCTCCTCTTATCACCAACACTCCCACAAGCACCACCACCAAATCCACCTCCATCACCACCACCACCACCACCACCATCATCATGACCACCTCCATCTCCACCACCACCACCATCACCACCACCACCATCACCACCACCATAACCACCATCACCACCACCACCATCACCACCACCACCATCACCACCACCACCACAACCACCACCACCACCACCACCATCACCACCACCACCACCACAACCACTACCACCACCACCTCCACCACCACCACCACCTCCATCTCCATCTCCTCCATCACCACCACCACTCCCAAAACCACCACCACCACCATCACCACCATCATCATAACCAACACTGCCGTCTCAATGCTTCCCTCACGAGCATCATGACTCTAATTACTATCATCGACGCCTTTATATCAAATGGTTGTTAATTACTACAATTACTCCTTTAACAATGAATGTGTTAATTACCTTCAATGTGTCAATAACTAACATTATTACATTGAGACCTGCACAATTTTTATTAATTGTTACCACAAGTGCCTTCTCTATCACACGTATCATTATTGTCATATAATTTGATGTTTAGTAGTATAATGAAAATATGTGGGAGGCGGAGGCGAGGCGGAGGTGTTGTGAGAGGAAAGGAGAGGGAGAGGCAGCGTGAGAGTATTTTCTCTCCCTTGTGTACACTCTCTCCCAGATTTTGATGATCTTTTTAGCTGTCCTTTGATATTCATGTGATAATGTCGTGTGAGGAAGACTGAAGTAATTTGGAGGCGGGGAGTTGTCTTGTTAAAATTTTAATTTAAGTAATTTATATTAAATCTTCCCAAATTATATGTGTACTCTTTTCAAGGGCAGACAGAAGTCTTGTAAGGGTCAACATCTAAACATAGGAGTTAGATAATACTACAACAATAATATCTTTGAGAAATAATTACATAATACTATTTCCGTCAAGAATTATATTGAACAGTTCCTTATTACAGGTTTGTTATTTCGTAGAGTTAATAGATCAAACCGAAAATGCCCCGAGGTTAGAGGTGAGCATTGTAGTTTATCTTGGGGTCTATAATAAGCAGGTATCTTCAAGTGCAACCATTATACCGGCCAACTTGTGAAAGGTAATCCCAAGCACAACTCACCAGGCGACACAATGTTGAGACTCCCTTTAGAGGTATAAAACTTATATCGTATTGAATAAATTTGTAGTTTTTTCCTCATCGGCATGAAATAATATATTCTTGGTTCTTTTTCATCTGGTAACACTAAATTGTTGCTTATCTTTCAGTTGAGAGTGAAGGAACCAATGAAGTAATTAGTTATGGCTCCTGGTCAGTTTGTCTCTTGGAGTGGCTCACAAGTATTTAATTGTAACCTGACCTCAAGCAATGCCAGGTAATGCAGTGGTCGTGTTGAAGTCAGTATACCCTGAAGGCTGGTGGCAAGGTGTAACAGAGAGTGGTAGTAATTCCGTCAACATGTGTATGCTACCAGTGAGAGTACTGATCGAGCCCAAGGCAAATTGAGCGTTGAATTCATTCTTACTAACTGGGCTTCATTGTGCCCTTGTGGTTTGAGGCCAGACTTCAGTGGAGCAGTGGTGGTTATCCTTCATCTGTTGTTGGTATTGGTCCCGTGTGTATTCAATTATCTTTACCCATACTCAGGAAACATTATGTAGCATTACAGAAGATAATAATTTAAAAACAAAGATATGACGGAGGATACTATGAGTTGCGTTGATCTGAGGTGTCTTTAGATGTATCAAAAAGCTGCAGCCATTCACCGAGGGGAAGAAAGGGTAGGTAGTAAAATCTGTGTTTGAATTTAAAAATATTATTCTTCTGCTGAAACTGCATTAATTAATTAAAGTTTATACCTGACAAACGCACCGACACTCCTTGTAGTTCATTAGTACAAACACGAAGCTCAACATACAAACATACATACCTGCTCCCTGTGACGCTTCTTATAGGAGTGGCCTAAGCACCATATTATCAGGCTGGTTGCTACCCTGGTCACAATGTGGAGCCTCATTTGAAGGTGACCTTGGCACTGGGAAGGAAGAATTGTTTAGTCAGAGAACTGTGTATTCCTACTCCTCTGGGACAGAAGTTGCCAGTTGCCAGTAGTAAAGGTGAAAGGTGCGGGTATGTGGTCGTTATGATGGAATATGAGAACACGGGTATGATGCTGAGTCTTTTAGCTTATAATTATTTCCTATCAAAACAAGTCCTCCCTATCTATGACACCAACCTCCACTACCATCACCACCACTGTCACCATCAGCATCAACCCCCAGTATTATCATCAACACTATCATTACATCATTATTTTTACCACTACCATTACCTCTAACACCCCTTGAACTATCACGACCCCTACCACCACCACCACCACCACCAACCTCACCACCAACACCACCACCACCACCACTACTACCAACACCACCACCACCACCAGGAAGCCGTACCGAGAGCACATGTTTATTTATGTAGTGGGTGCACGTCGGGGGTGATGGAGAAACAAGGTGGATAGGAGGAAGGCAAATAATTCATATACTTTGTTTAATAAGGCGTAATGGGCCGTGGGGAGAACTCACTGGCTCACCACACGCATGGTTGGCTAGGGGTGGGAGAAGTGAAGGAGAAACAGAGTGGTGGAAGTGAAGGTGCAGAGGGAGAATGGTGGAGAAGGATGTACTCTGTGGAAGGAGGGGTTGTTGTTGTTGGTGGTGGTGGTGGAAGTGAGGGTGAAGAGGGAGAATGGTGGAGAAGGATGTATATACTCTGTGGAAGGAGGGGTAGTAGTAGTAGTAGTAGTTGTTGTTGTAGTGGTGGTGGTGATAGCAAAAATGATGTTATGGAAGCTGAAGATAGAGGTGGGGTTTACTTAGTGGGGAAATATGATGCAGAGTTGGTGAAGGGGGTTTGAGGTGAGGTGGCAGGGGAGAAATGGTATTGGCAGAGGTAGTGTTAGAGAAGGATATTGTGGAAGAGGTGGTAGGGAGAATGAGTCCTCTTAATGGTAGTGGGGAAAGTACTATGGTATGGTGGTGGTGGTAATGGTAGTAGGAGATAGATAGGGAGGGTTTTAGAGAGTAATGATGGTGAGGAAGGAAATGGTAAGGTGACGAATGGTGTTTTTTTTTTGTCAGGATGATGATGATGATGATGATGATGATAAAGGTGATGGTGAACGATGAGGTTATAATGTTGAGGTGTGGTTATGGATGGATGGAGAACTTGAGAACAGCGGAAGAACAAGGGTGGTTGGAGATGTTATTGGTACCATCATAATAACAACGACAACAACAATATCAACAACACAAACAAAAGCTACAACAACAACAACAACAACAAAGGCAACAGACACAACAACAATAACACAAACAATAGCAATAACAACAATAACAGCAACGGCAACCAAGCATTACACAACCAATAACGACAACAACAACAACAACAACAACAACAGCAGCAGCAAAAAGCATTACACAACATAAAAATAATAAATTGGGAGGGAGACTGAAAGAAAGAGAGAAAAGAAGGAAGCCAAGAATAAAGCCTCTTATGTCCTCTTCCTCTCTCTAAAAGGAACGATCACTGGAACATTTCTGAGTTTTTCGTTGTCACTCTTTTACTTGCCATTTCGAGTATATAATTATTTTATTTTCAGATTTTGAGGGAGAAGGGAGACAGACAATCTTCTTTTACAACCTAAAAAGTAGTTTACAATATAGACAAAATTTTAATAATAGATTCAAGGAGCCGAAAACAAAACGAGGGGAAATAACATGTATAAAAATAGACGGTGGAAGATGTAAGTAAGGTTTTGTTCTCGTGAAACAGATGAAGAATTTTGACAACTTCCAAGGAGTAGTTGGGATAATTGCTAGTAATTACTGTCTACGTGCGAGGTGTGTCAAGTGGTGGAGGAGAGGTGGAGGAGAGGTGGAGGAGGAGCGGTGGGGATATATGGAAGGGAGATTGGTGGAGAGATGAAGGTAATGCTGGCGTTGGGTGATGAAGAGATGGAGGTAATGTTGGTGGAGAGATGAGGAGATTATGATAAATTAGTAGTGGTGGTGGTGGTGATGGTGGGGTTATACTGTGGCGGAGAGAATGGTGGAGAGGTGGTGGAGATACATTGATGAAAAGAGATGATGGACGGATGCTGAGGAAGTGGAGAAGTGGTGGAGAAACCAAGAATATGTGCAGAGGGAAGGTTGTTTGTTGAAGGGAGGTAGGCTAGTAAAAAGTGATGATGGGGTGGAAGGTATTATGGGTATAGAAGTAGGGTGGAGATGAGACAGGAATGTGGTGGAGTACTAGAAAGGTGATGAAGGAGTGGTGGAGAGAGTAGGTAGGGGTTGGAAGGGTGATGTAAGAGTAATGGAGGTGTGATGAAGGTGAAGTTGGAGGGATAATGGAAGAGTAATGAAGGTTTGATGAAGGAGAGGTGGAGAGAATAGGGATTGGAGGGATAATGGAAGAGAAATGGAGGTGTGATGGAGAGGTGGAGAGAGTAGGGGTTGGAGGAATAATGGAGGTGTGATAAAGGAGAGGTTGGAGGGATAATGGAAGAGTAATGAAGGTGTGATGAAGGAGAGGTTGGAGAGAGTAGGGGTTGGATGGGTAATGTAAGAGAAATGGAGGTGTGATGAAGGAGAGGTTGGAGAGAATAGGGGATGGATGGGTAAGGTAAGAGTAATGAAGGTGTGATGAAGGAGAGGTTGGAGAGAGTAGGGGTTGGATGGGTAATGTAAGAGTAATGAAGGTGTGATGAAGGAGAGGTGGAGAGAATAGGAGTTGGATGGATAATGTAAGAGAAATGGAGGTGTGATGAAGGGGAGGTGAAATTAGAGAGGGGATGGTGGGAGCAAGGATATATACTACCATTCTATCATACCAAGCCTCCCTCTTCTACCATACTTCATCTTGTGTCTCCCTGGCCTCCTACTTACCTACCTACCTACTTCCCTCCCTCCCTCCTTATCCATTTCGCCTCTTCCCTCCCTCCCTTCTCCCCCTTCCCCTCCACTTTGCTCTTTCCTCACGTTAGTGTCCTGTTCCCTTTTCTTCACTTTTCCTTCAACTACTTTATTCCCTCTTTAGCACACATACATCCATACATACATACTTACATACATGCACATTCACCCAAGCAAACAAGCAAGTACAAACACTCACACTAACACGCAAACGTATGTACACACCAGAACACACATTCACACGCGCACACACACACACACACCCACCCATAAACACATACACACGGACACTGAAACGCACACACACTCCTCTCCACACACCAGTCCCAATGATTGAGTAGCGCCTGAGGACACACACACACACACACACCATGGGTCTGTTTCCTGGCTCAGTGTGTAGGTATCCGTCGCCTCCAGTCATATGTGTAGAAATGGATAACCTCTCACTCTAAGGCCAACTGCTTCCCACTTTGTTTTCATTGTCATATACAGTTGGCATGAATTATATATTTAGGGTAGAGCACATGTGATTACATTAAGGACCCTGTGATCGTGTATGAAAATTAGAGGCTTCTGATTCCTCCTGACCATGCCACGAAACAAGCTCCTTTCATATAGGTGGTGTTTCGTGGCAATATTTGAAGGACTCGTTTATCTCCAATAATCTGACTACATCACAGGGTCCCTTAAAACTAGAATGTAGGGCAAACATGGTGAAGTGTACTGGAGTCTTAAAACCACTTCAGGAAACAGACCCTATAATTGGCTGGCTAGTACAGGTAAGGTGATGAGGTCGCCTTACCTGTGATGTGATTACTGCCCGCCAGGTGTCTCTTGTCACTGGGGTTGCCTTACCAGCTACACCTGTGTCTGGAGGAGGGCTTGAGGAGGGACAGTAGTGGAAGGGGTTAGTTAGGGTATTAGGTGGAGTGGGAGAGGTAGGAAGGGGAGTTAGGGTATTTGATAGAGTGGGAGAGGTAGGAAGGGGAGTTAAGGTATTTGATAGAGTGGGAGAGGTAGGAAGGGGAGTTTGAGTAATAGAACACCTCTTCCGAAGTAATAATTATGCCTTAGGGGGACATTGCTTGAGGTGATAAGGACAGTACCAAGACCAATAGATTACTAGTCTATTGATCTATGAAGTTTATTTTGGGACCCTTCTGACACGAGCTACTTACTACCTTAAGTTTCCTTCAGTCCTTATGTTTTATCGAGTTTGCTGTCCCTTCTGTCTCTCTCACTTCTCTTGTGTTACTTTTTTTTTTTAGTCATGCCTAGCACAATCTATTTTTCCATCTTCAGGTCACTATCATTAAGTTATTGTTGGTGTCCTCTTGTATTCGAGTGTCACTGTTACATTACAGTCATGTATTCTGTAATGTATATTATTGAAGGTGGAGCGTTATCATATTTACTGGAATGAAAACTAATGAAGATCAAGGTATCTAGATAAATCAATAAATGCGTTAATGAATAAATATATGCATAAAAAAACACAGGCTTCAGTATCATAAAATTAAATCATTCACATAAAGTAAAAAATATGCACATAAAAAGTAAGAATGTCAACTTGCCTCCCTCCCTCTTCCCTGCTGGCCTTGATCCTTTTAGTGGTCAGCTGTGAAATATGAGACACACGCTTCCCTTAGCAGTAATGTGATAGAATAAATGGGCAAGGTTGGTTGGTTGGTTGTCCTCGTGGTGTCAGAATTCCGGAGTTCAGGTTTTACTCGTGATAGGAAACCGGTTTGTGTATCCGTCCTAAACTTTTCTATCTTCCTTCCTTCCTTCCTCTTCCCCCCTTCTCCTCCCACCTTCCTCCTCCTCCTCCCACCTTCCTCCTCCTCTTCCTCCTCCTCCTCCTCCTCCCCTTCCTCCTCCTCCTCCCCTTCCTCCTCCTCTTCCTCCTCCCCCTCCTCCTCCTCCCCATCCTCCTCTTCTTCCACGTCCTGCCTGTTTTGTATCTTCCTTCCTCTTTCTTTTCTTTTCACGACTCTACATCCTGTTCTTCCCACTTGTACTATTCCTACTGTATAGTCTTTTCATCCTAACACTGATCATGTAGACCAACTTCAGTTTCCTTTCCTCTATATTTTTCTCCATCTCTTCTTTCTTTTTTACCTAATTTTCTTTATCCTGTTCATATTCCCCTTTCTTTTCCCTTTCCTTCTCTTTCCCTCCTCCTCCTCCTCCTCCTCCTCCTCCTCCTCCTCCTCTTCCTGTTTCTCTCCCGTTGACCAGTGCAGAGTGAGTGAGATGGTGAGTGAGTGAGGTGGTGAGTGAGGGGGCCGCCTGCCTCTTGCCGCCTACCGTCTGTCGTTTGATGGGTCCACAGTACCCGGGCGGCACGGCAGGGGGTCCGTATACTGGTGGAGGAGCAGGAGGAGAAGCAACAGAACCAGGAGTAGGAGGAGGAAAGATGAAATGAAGGAATACAAACGTTTTTCAAATTACATCGGGCCTATTGTAGAAGTACCCATATTTTGAGAAAGAAAACGTTTCTGAATTCTTCACCGTGAAAACCTGGACACAGTGTCAATATAATAATGGTAAGATAATGTACGAAAAGTTGGCTACATTAGAATCTGTACGGAAAGTCGAGCTCGTAGGAATCTGCATTACAGGAGAGGCATTCATAGGCACCAAACACCTGACACATCAAATCAAAGAAAATTAAGGAACATTAACGCCTATTAATAACTGGCCCCGAAAAACGATGATACACAATAGGTGCTGGTCTCTCTCAGTCATAAGATTCACTCACACGACTCACTTTTATTTACCAAGTGTAGGACTCTGGTTCGTGACTGTACAATTGAGCAAGTAGAAAGTGCAAGAAAAATATGGCTGGCTGTATAATGTCAACATCTTCGCCACCACTCAAAGTTCAGCCAATCACGTTACACCTTACATAGGCTCTGGGTTCCCAGTGTTTCATTCATAAAGATACTACGACTTACGGTACTACAAAGAACTGCCAGATGTTGCCATAAACAACCATATTTTTCTTGCTCTTTCTACTTGCTCAACTGTACATAAATGGTAAGGAGTAAACAAGGTTGGGTATGGAATGTAGTGGGTGCAACCGGTCAGTCCCACCCACCTGCCGTCCTCTCCTTCACCCAGACCGGAAGCTCTCCAGACAAATTGATGAGAACATTATAATATCAATTCCAGACTTACTCATTTTCCCCCTATTTGCACATGCCAATATTTTTTTACCCTTGTTAAATTATGAACTGGTTCAGTTATGAAATCTCGTGTGTCTGGACGATAATTATGTGTATTAATGTTATCTTGCAAGGATTACTGCCACTTTGTCAGGATTCGAACATTAGGAGCGTTTTCACTTACTGATGTGTTCGACCACCATAATATATTTTTTTCATTAAGACTTTTTTTTTAGCAAATATAAAATTAGCAGTAGGTTGAAGTACGATGATTAAAATTAATATTTATGTCATACTTAAGTTGCTTGTTGCACATGATATCTATCTTAGGATATTTCTATTACAAGTTACCTATTTAAATTTGCATAAAGTCTTGCTTAATCATGGTTACTACTTCAGTAACTAAATATGGTATAAAGTGAAATATGGAATAGATTATTCCCTCGTGCTGTATAAGGGCATTCATGCACAACCTTTAGAGCAGTTAGGGGGTCATCTGTTGTGGGAGAATAAATTAGATGGCTACATGCTTCTCTAAACTGTGCTAGGAAACAGACCAGTCCCTCAGTACACGAGTTGTGAATCTATTGTGTAGAATATTTTGGAGGAATCAGTAGCGCTCCAGTTGACTGACAACAGAATATGACCTCTCTCATGGCATAAATTCCATGCATTTCTGTCACCCCAGGCTAATGCTCTATAGTTCAGTATTTTCCGTAGCAGACGACGCACTCTTGTGTTTGCCTTGTTAGTCTTTGTTAGTCTAAAAATGTCTACAGTAAATATATAATGACGCAGACAAAATATTTCGTTTTCATTGGTTTTTAATAGTCGACCAAACATAACTGGTAAAAGAGGTTTGTGGAGCGTCAAGACTAAGAGGAGTCCATATTAGGGATAACTCAGTGCTTTTCAAATTTACATAAACAGGATTCAGTGGTGTTCCTTCACAGTAGTCACTTTAAGGAGGAAATTTTGTGTTGATAAATCTGGAGCAACTGATTCCTCCAAACTATTCTAAGCAACAGAACACCATTATTTTTATTCCTCTGGTTCTGTTTTCTGGCACACTTTGGAGGAATCAAGGCACTCCAATGTACCAAAAAAGAATTACCACCTTAACAAATTAACCATATTCCTGACACTACCTTATTCCTGACACTACCTTATTCCTGACACTACCTTATTCCTGACACTACCTTATTCCTGACACTACCTTATTTCTGGAACACGGTTGAAGTAATCCATAAGGAAACTCGGCTGACAGAACATCCCGTCTTCAAATCAAGTCCTTTCGGGATACTTGCTTACCCTAATAAATATCATGCTGTGGTGATGTTGATGGTGAATGTTAGGATAGTGACTCTTCCAAACTATACATACCAGACAACAGAGCTACTAAATTGAGGCAGTATTTCTTGACATAGTTTGGAGGAATCAGTGTAGCCTCCAATCACCACCAAATTTATACCACCTTCACTAACTAACTAACATAATGTAAACCCTCGCCCAAAAGTTTATAAACTCCGCCAACCAGCTGTTGCTTACCTTGCTGCTTCAGATGTTCATGATTGCCTCAATACCAACCAGAAAAAAATGATAAAATAAATCTAGATGTTCGAGACAGGTTGGCGGAGCTAGGGACCCTGCGATCGTGTATGAGACCTGAAGGCTCCTGATTCCTCCTGACTATACTACGAAACAAGATCCTTTAATGTAGGTGGTGTTACGTGGCAATGTTTGAAGGAATTATTAACCTCCAATTTTCTAACTAGTCTACATTACGGGGGTCCTTAAGGAACTTCTTGGGGGAGTATACCATAGGAAGCCAACCACAATATATACCAACCAACCAACCAGCCAACTCCTCCATTTGGGTATAGGAGAAACATGGGAGGTTGGCACGGAATACCCTGTAATTAATTCGCCTGGGGGAGGGGAAGAAGCTGCTAGACACACACTAGATTACATTCTATTAAGCTACAATATAATTACCACCTGATGATTATTCTATTAAGTCTATGTTGAGCCGGGTAATAATGGGTGGAGGAGACATGTGTGAACCTTGTTAGTGGGTCGAGTGTAATGAAGTATAATATGCAGAGGAGAGAAAGGAGTGATACATAAGATTGCTGCATTGGTCGATGAACAAGGAAAGGGATGTGTAGGTGGGTAATTAGATGAGAATGTAGGGGGAGGGATAGACAGGTAATTCTTTTCTCTGACAACTGAGACTTATGTTATGCAGGTGTTTTCTTCCTTACATCCTTCTTTCCTGCCTTCCTTCTCATATATGTTCCGTATTTCTTCCTTTCTTCCCTCTTTCGCTCATGCACCCCACATTCCTCTCTCTCTCTCTCTCTCTCTCTCTCTCTCTCTCTCTCTCTCTCTCTCTCTCTCTCTCTCTCTCTCTCTCTCTCAAGACTCGGCCGCACTGCACGGAAGCATGTTTTGAGTCATGCTCGAAACACTACCACGGTCATGTTCACATTCAAGTTCGACATATCTCGTTTAGACGTTCAAACCCCCGAACATGACTCGAGACACTGTAGCGTGGTGACTGCAGCTTTGTCCGGCCCCTCATGTGGACCATCATAATGTTTTGAATTTGATCGAAGCTCTGTTTGCAAAATGTTGAAGTATTAAAGTAGACGGCAGGTTAGCCATTATGTTTGTGGCTTTTTCAGATGCATATATTTCGCATATATTTAGCAGACATACTCCCAGTAATGTTTTGGGATTCGTGTGGCAGAGGCCTTACACACACACAGACACACACACACATACACATACACATACACATACACATACACATACACATACACACAAATACACACATACACATACACATACACATACACACAAATACACACATACACATACACATCCCCAACACCGCACCTGTCGCCAGTTCAAGAGGGTGGGTAGGTAGGAGAGCTGAGGCAGGGAATACGGTGGTGATGACAGGAGGGTACGAGTCAGGGGGTCGAAAGGGGAGAAGTAGGAGTGTAAAATTGCCCTCTATCACCGAGTCTGATTGATTGATAGTGACGCTATAAAAAAAAAGTCCTGACAGTCCTGACGGCGTTCAGTTTTCCTTCCTTTCATATTTATTTATTTATTTATTATTTATTTATTTATTTATTATTTATTTATTTATTTATGTATGTATATCTTTATTATGCTCGGGTTGCTCTGAATACCTTGACTGAATTTATCTCTATCTATCTATTTGTTTCTCACTTTTCAGCTTTTCCGGAATTTCTTTTTTTTAATGCATTCATATTGCGATGTTGTCGGTTCAAGGTATCTGTATTTTTACTTGTCACTCGCTGTCACTTCTCTCTCTTTTCTTTCTTTCCTTCCTTTACTTCATTTCCTTACACTGTTCTCTGCACTATATATATATTGAGTAGTTAATATAGCAATCACTAATCTTTATGTTTTCAATCTCTGTTTTGTTACTATCTATATATCTCTATATCAAGTAGTCGTATCATATTTGTCTGTGTGTTTTCTTATAAATAATATGAACCTTAGACGGAGGAGATGATGATGCTTAATTAAAGGATGGTGATAGGCAGAGAAGGTAAGTAGAATAGGGTGTTGCCAGGATTAGGGTGAAGGTGAATAGTAGAGGTTAACACACACACACACACACATATATTAGTGATGATAGTGAAGAGGATGGTGTAACTTGGTTTAGTGATGGTCAGGGTAATTAATGTGAGGCTATTGCGAGGACACCGGGCGATATTAAGACGACGATGAATGCATAAACGATTGTAGGGAAGATGAAGAGAACAATGGTAAAACAACAGTAACGATGACACTGAAGAAAGAGTCAATAGGAAATACACGTCGCTTTAAACACTACCAACCAAACAACCAACCAACCGAATGACTGTGTTTGTGTGCTTCTCTCTCTCTCTCTCTCTCTCTCTCTCTCTCTCTCTCTCTCTCTCTCTCTCTCTCACCACGCCAGAGACAGATAATTAGGGTGTCCTTTATGACTGGGGCCCTGGGATGAAAGGCATAAAAGGAACATAAAAACTGGCGAAGGAATGTAATGAGGCACTGGGGGATTGCCTGGTCGTAAACACCATAGAATCCGATGCTCCCACCTCACCTTACTTCACCTTACCATCCATACCTGGGCACACTTAGGGTACAGTTGGACACATGAATGAGTGGTACAGCCCAAGTGAAAGATGGTCAATTTCTCCCAATATCAAGTTCCTTAGTGCCAAATAGGAGACATCAGGGGCAGAAATCAGTATTGAGGATGGTAATAAAAAGCAAGTACCTGATAATAGACACTGGTTACTCAAATGGGACAAGTATCTTTCACCTGGGCTGTACCACCCATTCATGTGTCCAACTGTACCTCATAGGGTGGGAATGCAGGCAGCTTGGAGTGGAAAAAGGGCAAAGGATGTGAGTAACGTTGGTTGTTGTGTCATTTCCTTTCTCCTTCATTGTTTGTTGTGGATGGATTGATGAGTGGACAGCCGGAGTTATATTATGGTTCCCTGTTTTCTACCATTCACTATTTTTTTATTCTCCTCGTATAGGATTGGAGTGGATTGTTTTATTTTACGTTGAGGATGGTTAGTTTGGGTATCCAGGTCTCTATTATGGAAAGGAGGGGATATATATGGCTTAATTGTGTCTTTGCCTTTGTCTTTCAGTTGGATGGATAAGAGAGAAATTTACGTTGTACTGTTCCTGATGTCCTATTACTTTTGGTTGTGTTGATCTGTGTTTTGTAAAGGGGTAGGTATGTATACTCGCAATCCAAAATATGTATTCAGGCTTGCTTCGAATAGCCTGATCGAGTATTAAGCGAGCTGAAGCAAATATGTAGCAGGATGAGCGCTGTAATTGGTTCACGAGTTTGTCAAATGATTCGAAATTTCAACAAGACCTGGATACACATTTTGGATTGAGAGTGTACAGTAGGTTGTGTCTGTCCTTCTGTTCATCAGCATTATGTTTTGAAAGAAGACAATGATCAAAGATTTGGATACCTATAAGAATAAATACTATTTCCTTTAGCATCGCATAACAACACTGTCTTCGTAAAGTCATGTAAAGTCAGGGGAGTAAGATATATATAGTTTCCTTGACCTTCAGTAATGTGTGGTGGAAAGATGGTCCGGAAATGTAATCCACTTAGGAACGCAGCCACTGACATGTGTGCCTCGTGCTTTCCTCTTATACTTCAATAATGCATGAAGGTATATTGTTTTGCAAAAAGTGGTTTTATTTTACTCAGTATATAATGCATAGATCTATCGGAGGAGTCAAGTCAAGGGCAAAAGTTCCGTAGTCCTTACTTCCCTCTCGCCTCATACACTGCATGCCTCCTCCCCCTGTCCCTCCACCAACTCCCACACATTGACTCTCCCTTCCACCACTGAATGCTTAAAAAAAAAAAAAAAAAAAAAAAAAAAAAAAAAAAAAAAAAAAAAAAAAAAATGGAGCTCCCAACTATGGGGAGCGTTGCCGATTGATATGATGAGGTATAGTGAGTTGTAACTTGCTTGAAGTGACTTATTAGTGTACTGGGCCGGTATTCATAAAACAACTTAGTGTTTTGATTTGCTTGTATGTTTACGATACTAACCTCACCATAGTGTTTCAGGCTCAATTCGAAGCAGTGAATGGTTTTGCTATTCTATTTGTATAAGCTGTTATTATGATTTCGAAGCATTGCCAGGTCTTACTAGTCCTTGCCGTGAATAAACTCTAACGAAGAAATTTTATGTTAAGAGTGACCTTTGCGTTTGTGAATACGGGCCTTGATTTACAGGGTATAGGATTTACTGGTGCCTGGCGTGGAGTGTTGTCATGTGGTGTGTTGAGGTGTGTTGGGGTGTAACTTGGTTTGAGGAGAAGTGGTGTCGTGAAGAGTAGAATAATTTGACGTGGCTTGTTGGTTTGTTATTGTCTGGCAGTGCTGGCTGAGGTGAGCTGTGACACATAGTATGTCTGGTGTGCTGCGTCGTAACAATGGTGATGTGTTCTGAATGTGATGTGGCGTGTGTTGGTATGGTGTGATGAGATGTGAAGGAGTATGATGGCGTGGTGTGACGTAGTGTTTAGTGGTGGTGGTGTCACAAGCAGAATCATAGCCGAAACATCCAATATACAGGACTGTACTCATGTTCCACAATGCCGTTTTCTATTATATTGAGAGGCAAGCCCAATTTGTCTTTCATTTTACATACGCTCATTAATATTGTCCTAATTTATATTATTGTGTGGATTACTTTTAGGAAATCATTCATATTTCTTATTGTGGCAGAAAAAATTAATCATATAGTTCTCTACATTATAATATTTGTACTTTTCTCTTTATTATTGCTGATGATATTGATATTGATATGGCGGTGTCTGGCAGTTGTTATGTCTCCCTCAAGTGCATCAGTTGGCTCTCCTTGTTTCTCATGTTGTTGTGCGGTCTCAAACATTCACATGAACCACCTCCGTTGCCAATAAAATCATTTGTCCGGCGGCTGGTGTGGTTAGTGAACGTGTGTGTACGAAGGCTCTCTGGTGAAATTTGGGCAAGAGATTTGGGAACGAATTGAGCGAGGTGAGTGGTGAAGAATGTTTGTGGGTGCATCAGTGGCAGTAAGTATAATATAGTGTTGTGCCTCAATTAGGAGAAAGTCGAAAGAAAAATTGACAGGAAGCGGAAAAGGAGAATAAAACTTTCTCCGTCCCTAACCCTGCCCGGCCAGCCGCGTGACAAGGACAGTTGACCCTGCCCCATCTACCACTCTGTCCTTAATTCTGCTTTCTTCCTTCCTTTCTCCTCCATTCCTCTCCTCTCCTCTCTATCCACTTCCAACCCCTCC
Source organism: Petrolisthes cinctipes (assembly GCA_033782935.1). NCBI lineage: Eukaryota > Metazoa > Arthropoda > Malacostraca > Decapoda > Porcellanidae > Petrolisthes > Petrolisthes cinctipes. The sequence continues at coordinate 45,073 of JAWQEG010007582.1, forward strand.
CTTTGATCCCCTTCTATGGGTAATATGGTCTAGCTTGATAAAACGCATTGCTGCCATTTCTGATTTTCCAATACCATCTCTCTCTCTCTCTTTAGCCCTTCCTCTCCTTCCTCCTTTTCACTCTCCCTCCCATCTCTCTCACTTCCACTTAACCTACCCCCACCCTCCCTCTTCCTCCCGTTGGGTCCGTCCTCTCTGTCCCACCCGCCCAGTCTCCTCTCACCCATGTGCTCACCCCCCACATTATCCCTTCCTTGTTCCCTCCACCCCTCACTCCGATACTCCTCCTCCTCCTCTTCCTTTCCTCCTCCTCCTCTTCCTTTCCTCCTCCTCCTCTTCCTTTCATCCTCCTCCTCTTCATTTCCTCCTCTTCCTCTTCCTTTCCTCCTCCTCCTCCTGCTTTCCTCCTCCTCCTCTTCCTTTTCCTCCTCTTCCTTTTCCTCCTCCTCTTCCTTTTCCTCCTCCTCCTCTTCCTTTTCCTCCTCCTCCTCTTCCTTTTCCTCCTCCTCCTCTTCCTTTCCTCCTCTTCCGTTTCCTCCTCCTCCTCTTCATTTCCTCCTCTTCCACCTCCTGAACCGTCTACTGATTCTAATTCTTCGTTAGCCTCTCTCTCTCTCTCTCTGGGCGGTGCCACATTAACGCAGCACATTATGATGATGATGGTGGGTAAATGAGGTATGTACTGGGTTAAATCAAGGGTGACTAAAGGAATGTTGTTGTAATGTGAATCTTCCTGACGATCTTGTGTTGAATTACATTGATGTGGTTCTGCCTTATTAGTTTGCCTCTTATTAGTCTACCTCTTATTTTTTCTCTCTTCCTCTTTTTAACATTTTACTTTCTTCTTCCCTTTCACCATCACCCTCTTGTTTTTTTGTTTTTGTTTTTTATCCCATCCCTAATCCCTGTCCTTACTCCTTGGCAAATGTTCAAGTATCTTTTTTATGTATATAGTTGTTTATATTCATTTGTTTTGTTGCTGATAGTTTTTTGGGAGGCAATACACAGAGGGTCAATAATTCTGTTGTGATCGGAGACACAATAATTAATTTTTACTAACTACGCATCTCACTCCTCACGAATCACATCAGTTGGTAGAGATTCACATTGTGCTTCAGATTAGGACAGAATTATTCATCCCCCGTTTACAGTCACTCATAAAAATTAAGACCCCCCCCCCCCACCCCCAGGCCAGTTACCTTCTTATACGTGCGATATCGGTTCTGGCAACAGTGTACGTGACGTCAGTGATGGCGCTTGAGAGATGAAGTTGATCTGCTCGACTCACTTGGAACTAACGGTAGATGAGACGAAGCATGAGTTGGGATAATGTTTCGATCAAACCAGCCTTCCTCCAAACACCACCCACACCACCACCTCTGACGTCAGATACAATGTTACCAGAACCGATATCACACGAGTTAAAAGGTGTCTTGCCTGGCGGAGGGGTCTTTTCATTTATGAGTGACTGTACTGTACTTGAGGTTCGCCTGTCACGGTCATTGCGAAGCGTTATATGATTGAATTAATATTTAATTAATATTAATCATCCTCTCTAAAAGATGTGCACTGAACTTAAAGTAGGAGCACTAATTATTACACACACACACACACACACACACACACACACACATTTAGCTAAAGAGAATCCCTACTAGAAGCAGTCGATGCTAGATCTCACAATTTATCTGCATATCGAATCAACTCACCATAACTGTTGAGAATTCCTGTACTTTGCAAACATCACATGCAAAGTTACCAAACCAGCCATGACCAAAACGAGTTACTCAAGAGTCAGAGACCAGGAAAATTGTCACCCATAAAACGTCTTTTGTCAATTCTGGCCTTCCTGTCCTCAGGTTTTACAGCATTTCAGTCCCACAATCAGTAGCTGGATAAACACGTCTTAGTCGGTGTAGTTGGCATAATCATCATCATTTCCATTTTCATTTAGTTAAGTGGGTCGATGCACGTGTCATCTAAATATGTCACACAAAAGTTAATATCCCTCAATAGTAGGGTTATTTTTATGTAGGAAGGCAAATATAGATTATGTTATCATTCCCTTGCGAGACGGGCAGGACGGAAAATGGAAACTCATTCGTACAGGGTGCTTGAGAATCGGTATATGGCCTTCAAGCCAACGACAACCACACTTAAAGCAATTCTAACTTTCACAACCTTCATAAACCTTCATGGGCGAACTGACATGGAAATTGCTTTATTCTTCAAGATAGAGCCATTAACAGTATCTTACTTTAATAAAAATTGCGCTGCCATAAAATGCACGGTTATTGCTCTTCCAGTACAACACACACACACACACACACACACACACACATACACACATATATATATAGGAACTGTATCCTTATTATGTAAACACTGAGGTATTTTATATTTCCTGGTTTAGTCTGGAGGAATCGGTAAACCTCCGTTCATTTCCTTCATAATAACTTTTATTTCTGTTTTCTTCCTGACTCACTTTTCCTAACTTAGTCTCTCTTTTATGAGTCTCCTGTTTTCCACGTGCTCCTCTCTCATAACTATTATTTCCCTCCATTAATCTTTTCCTTCTTCGGCCCTTGTTTCTATCTCCTCACTTTAATCATCTTCATTTTCTTCCGCTTCAAATACACATCATTACCCGTATCTCAATTCCTTGGTTTTTCTGTCATCACTATCCCTCACTTCTACAACCAACCAACCAACCAACCATCCCCACCTATTCTCCCTCGCTGCCTCCACCCCTTCTCTCTGCCATCTGTCCATCTTCTTCTGCTTTGCCAATTTTTCTGTCAACGTGGAGGATTTTCGTCTCTCAAGTTATAGCAATTTGTGTAGAACTTGTGTTGTTAGCTTCATAAATTATCGTCATCAGTCTCGGGCCACTGTAGTCTTCGCAACCTGCAAGAAACTTATTGATAGAGCGTAATATTTGCACAACACAGCCATAATGATTGCCCTGCGTTCCTGATTTAGAGACGAGGCCACGGAACGCTTACTTACTCCTTCATACCGAGATCAGCCAAGGTTAACGAAAAAAAATTAGCCGGGTTTGGTTAGTTAGTGTAGCAGTTTCCCAGCCTTAGTAAAGAGAGGAGGCGGTAATCGATGTAGGTTATAATTATGGAAGGCGACTCATAAACGTTTATATATCGAGATCAGACAAGGTTTGCGAAAATCAGGTATAAGCACGGGCGCCTCGGGTTACGGGGTCAAGCAGCTTCTTACTTGTTCTGTTGCGTGGAGTGTTTTTGTTATATTATATTATTTATATTTGCATTGAAGCTGGTTACCATAATTATTTCATGTGGATATATAACATGGTAGTCGCTAATTAATTATAGGTACGCTTCCCTCTCCGTTAATTTAAGGACCCTGGGATCGTGTATGAGACTTAGTGGTTTCTGATTACTCCTGACTATGCCACGAAACAAGGTCATTCAATATAAGTGGTGGCATTCTTTGAAGGACTCGCTAACCTCCCATTATTCTGACTACATCATTAAATAATTCTAAATCATTAATAAATTAGTGTAGCTTTAACGACGTAACATTTACTCTCATTGAATGGTAAAAGAAAATTATTATACACAACCAATTTATTTTAGTGTTGCCTCTATCATCCATGAACAGAGCGAAGAAAATATTTGGAACTCATTGCTTTCTCATTGTTAAGTGATACAAAATTTCAACTTTATGAGAAAACAAATCTTTAATCGTGATTGTACACTGTCGGAAAATTACAACCTTTGATCTGATGTGTTGTAAATATTTGTGTGAACAGAATGAATCAAATGAAACATACACCTGTGGATTTAATAGGTAAGGGGCCCCGTGATG
>JAWQEG010007583.1:0-15547 GCA_033782935.1 Petrolisthes cinctipes
CCCTCCTTCACTTCCTGTCCTTGCTACCCTCCTCTTCTTCCTCCCTCTCAAGCCTTTCCCACAAGAAAAGAAAATATTTGTACGCAGTAGGAGATAAAATTAAAAATATACTATATATAGTAATGGAATAATATACATGTTGGATTATACAACATTGATTTTATTATTATTATCGTTACTGTATTTATTCCTCTTCCTCTTTTTAATATTATTATTATTATTATCTTTATCATAATTATGATGTTATCATATTTTTTTATTATTTCAACCCTTATTATTATTTATAACAATCATTATCATTATCATTAATTATTAATATTATTATTAATATTATTAATAATACTATTTCTATTGTTATTAATATTATCATCATCAATTATTATTATTCTTCACTAACGCTATGTTTAATTACTATTCTTATATATTTTCTATAGAGTGTATGCAGGTATGTAGAGTATAGGTGTGTATGCAGGATATATGTAGCTAAACTGGGATCCAAGTGTCATCAGTGGAGGGTTATTAATCCATAAGGAATGTAGGTGTGGGAGACGTAGCCGGAAACAACTGGTCAGGGAAGGGGCCTCTAAGATGGCTAAGGACCCGGTGATCATGTATGAAAATTGGAGGCTTCTGATTCCTCCTGACCACGCTACGAAACAAGCTCCTTCCATATAGGTGGTGTTTCGTAGCAATATTTGAGGGACTCACTTATCTCCAATTTTCTGACTACATCACAGGGTCCCTTAATTAAATCGGGGATCTCTACACTCAGGGGAGTTCTATTTCCTCTTTAGTTTCAGGGGGTACTAGACATTAGGTACATTATAGCACCTTGATTCCTCCAAAGTATGACAGGAAACACGACCAAATGGATAAAAATAATGGTGGCCAGTCAGGACCAAATAGACAACAATAATGGTGGTCTGTTGCTTGAAATAGTTTGGAGGATTTACTTGTTCCTGATTTACCAACACATTCCTCACATATTCTTAATTAAAGGGGGAAGAACAGTGTTGGTAAATCTGAGTTTCCTGGCACAGTTTGGAGGAAGCAAAGCGCCCTATATGTACAGTTGCGGACACATGAAACAGACACACTTCAAACAGGGCCCCTTATCAAGCATAGAATAAGACGCGTCGCCTCTGCACACGTCGTCACATCCTATACCCTATATGCTCAATGAGGGGCCCCCCGTTTTTCAAGTGTGTCTGTTTCATATGTCCACAATTGTACATACTAATGGTCTACTATCCGCTTACCTGCACCTGAGTGTTGATAAGTAATAAATTGTAACAAACTATTTATAAACACAGACGCCCTCAGTGGTACTATTAGGAGATCTGTTTCATGGCATAATTTGGGGGAATCACAGACCTTCCACTTCACCAACAAAAGAATCTCCCCTTGCGATATTTGTTTTGTGTAAAGGCTTCTATCCTCCAAGGTAATGTACATAAAATTTGACAGTAATTTTTATGTACTGTAGTGCACTTCAATACAGTTACTTAAGTTTAGCATCGTCCTGTTCTTGTCGTCTTTTCCTCCGCTTCTCAGTCTTATTTTCTCTCCCCATTCTTTCCTAACACTTCCTTTATCCTACTAAACAATCAACCAGCCAATTAAACTTAAACATAGAGGAACTACTGGATTTCCAAACGATGCCCTAAGTCAACCAACCACTAACCAACCCACCAACCAATTAACCTTAACCAACCAACCAACCAACCCACCAAAAACACAGGTATGGATAGAGTCAGGGAAGGAGGGTATCGAACTCTCGTATCCCACTTCACGTCCCGGAGTTTTTAGCGAGAAAGACCATTACTATTTTTGCCCATATATATAATTGTTCTGACACTAAAAGATGCCGCTGCTCCGGTCTGTACAGTTGCGGTCAAAAGTTCTCACCCACCACTCAATTCTAAAAGGGATTGTTAAATTTGGATCGAAATGGCGTGATGGCGTGTTGAGTTTTCTTGTTTTTTTTTTTAACTTGTCGAAAATGCACCGATTCCCTTCTACATAATATGACCCTAATTAGATACATGTTACGCGTACAATACATACATACATACATACATTCCAATGTTTATAAGTTACAAATAAATAGAGACTTAACTGTGTATTTTGTGTGTGTGTGTGTGTGTGTGTATGTGTGTGTGTGTGTGTGTGTGTGTGTGTGTGTGTGTGTGTGTAATGTTCTTGGACCGCATTTTATTTACCGCTAAAGCCAAGAAATCCAAATGAGGAATCAGGTGTATTATCGCCTCGTTAAAGAAAATTGAGTAAAGGTTATTTTTATCTTGTTTACATGAAGGATTTTAGTGGGTATATGTATGACAGGAGGTGGGTAAGGCAGGAAAGGGTGGTGGTGGTAATGGTGGTGGTGGTAATGGTGATATTTGTATTATTATGGTGGTGGTGGTATTTGTAGTCTTAGTGGTGGTGGTAGTAGTAGTAGCGGTAGTAGTGGTGGTGGTGATGATTGTGGTAGTAGTAGTAGTGGTAGTAGTGGTGGTGGTGATGATTGTGGTAGTAGTAGTAGTGGTAGTAGTGGTGGTGATGATGGTAGTGGTAGTAGTGGTCGTAGTGGTGGTGAATATGATTGTGGTGGTAGTGGTAGTAGTGGTCGTAGTGGTGGTGATCATGATTGTGGTGGTAGTGGTAGTAATGATGGTAGTGGTAATAGTGGTAGTGGTAGTAGTGGTCGTAGTGGTGGTGGTGATGATTGTGGTGGTGATGATTGTGGTGGTAGAGGTAGTAATGATGGTAGTGGTAGTAGTAGTAGTGGTAGTGGTGGTCAGTGTACAGTACAGCCCCGACGGACCCCATGTACTCACTCACTCACTCACTTACTCGACACAACAACATTCCTTTCTTCAAGTTAATAGTGTACCTATCTGCTTCTTTCCTTATTGCCTATTTGTTGTTCCACCTCTCTGTCTCTGTCGTCTTCTCTTCAAGTTATTATTATTAGTGTTCCTACCTGCTCCTGCCCTTCTTGCCTATTTGTTGTTCCACCTCTCTGGCTTGGTCGTCTTCTCTTGAAGTTAATAGTGTACCTATCCACTTCTTTCCTTATTGCCTATTTGTTGTCCCTCCTCTCTGTCTCTATCTTCTGCTCTTCATATATCCCTAGCTCCTCATTTCCTTCTTTATCCTTTGTACCTGTTTGTTGACCCACCTCACTGCATGTCTCTATCGTCTTCTCTCCAAGTTATTAGTGTCCCTATCTATTCTTTTCCTTCGTATTCCTCCGCGTCTGTCTGTTTCTTGACCCACCTCTCTGTCTCTATCGTCTTCTCTCCAAGTTATTAGTGTCCCTATCTATTCTTTTCCTTCGTATTCCTTCGCGCCTGTCTTGTTTCTTGTCCCACCTCCAACTTGACCACACTAGGCTGCCCACCACCACACTACCCCCCTTAAAACACGTAAATTTCCAAGTATGACATTGGTGTTTATCAGGTCGCCTGGGCCCCCTAGAGTCAGTGTAAATCAGGCGTCCTCAGCGTGCGTTTACAGTCTAATCTCGGGGTGATTTACGACGCGCTTTACACAAACTTGTTTTTATGGTGTAGGGAGAGGCTAAGTGATGGGGTTCTGAGGGCTCTTTCTCTACCGGGCTTGAGGGGATGGGATGGTACACTTTTGGTACACTGGAGTGTCTTGATTCCTCCAAAGAATACCAGGAAACAGTACCAGATTAACGAAAATAATAGTGGCCTGTTGTTGCATGGAATAGTTTGGTGGGGTCAGTTGCTCCAGATTTACCAACACTGTCCTACCCACGTTAATAAAACTTGAAGGGGTAACTACCAGGGTTCTTTATTAAGCTTAATTCTTAGGGTCCGCCAAGGGTACTCTGATGAAGGCGACGGTGATGAGGTTTCAGGCAATCAACATTTTGTGGTCAATTTGGAGTCAATGCAGACCTCCAAACTCGGTAATAAAACACATCCACTGTATAATTCCGTTTGGAGGGGTTCTGTTTCCTAGCATTGTTTGGATGAATCAGTAGCCTTCCGATATTCCACAATAGGTTACTCCCCTTAAAGAGATGGTAGAGTGTTGGTAGATCTGGAGCAACTAATCCCTCCAAACTATTCCAGGCAACAGGCCACGAAAATATTTTGTTAATCTGGTCCTGTTTCCTGGCATATATTTGAGGAATCAGGACGCTCTAATGTATACAAAATGTGTACTATCTCCTTAAGGTGGTATTCTCCTGTGGTCAAACTAACTGGAGGGCTACTGATTACTCCAAGCTGAGCCACAAAACAAATCACCAACTCACATTTAGACTAGAGTCGTTTGTTCCCTGGTATAGCTTGGAGGAATCAGTGGTCCTCCAAATTGCCTTCAAGAGACAACTAACCCCTTTAAGGATGCAGAAGATGATGGCTATAATGATAACAAAATCATAATGTTATATACTCGAACATTATAAAATCAGATATAAAATAAAATAATAGAAATAAAAAAAATATAATATAGGTAACAATAACGTAACACTCTCAGGTTGGGTTGATGTTAATGTGACACTTGTAATAGTTTGCCCTTCAGTGGTTCAATCCCACCGTGTCTAACATTTACTACAGAAAGTGTGTGTGTGTGTGTGTGTGTGTGTGTGTGTGTGTGTGTGTGTGTGTGTGTAAATTAGAAGGTTACCGATTATTCTAAACTATAATGAATGACTGAATAGTTAGAGTAAGGAGGGGTACACCAACAAACTTTAAATCGAGTGCATAATCATTCTAAAATTATATATACACACACGGGGCTACGGTAATGAGGGTCGGCATTGAAGGTGTGGCAACTGAAGGGGTCGAGTTGTCCGATCGTTTTACACACTATTGGACAGTCGTCAGAGGTGTCAAAACAGTTCGCATGAGGAGGACACATAAGTAAATTAATCGAGGGCACAACCTTTCTAAAATTACATAAACACTGTCAGGGTTAGGAGGGGTACGCGTTGAAGGTGTGAAAACTAAAGGGAATGCCTATAGTTGGAAAAGATTAGTATTTATATCGAGGGCACAACCTTTTTAAAATCATATACACACTGTCACGGTAATGAGGGACAGCGATGATGGTGTGGAAACTAAATGGGGTACCTGATGGGAGTGGATTTGACGACCCCCTGTGATTTGTGATGGCGATGATTGGCAAGATGATTCCTTAGACTTTATAGGGGGTCAACTATTTGGTCGACGAATACACAATAGAAGGCGACCCCGGTATTTCTGACTGCACGCTCGCTCACAAAAGTACATGCATCGGTGGACAATTTGCGTGAAACTTTTTGTACCACAGAACGAACGTCACTGAAATTGTATTAGTGTCCAGATATCATGCAGCAATGTTGGAATGTTTTCAGTACGGCACGCATCGGACCCCCTGTGCACCGATAATTCTTTGACTCATTGCAATATCGACAGCATAATAAGTCGTGTCTACTCCCTCACAGCTTGCTTGCTCCCTCCTCTTGCTTCTGGAGTCTAAAAATCAGTGTCGTGAATCCAAATCAACAAACTAAACTAATAACTCTTTATTGGTAAGGTTGTTTTGGTTCCACGAGACTGATTTTTCAAGGGTCGTTAGTGGGGCGAGGGACATGACTGACAACACAACATTTACTACACTAATGCTATCTGTATAAAGTAATGGGAGACAGAGATACACTCGACTCAATTTATTATCTACATATTATTTCACTTCAATGGGGTAACGGCAATACACTTGTAAACAAAATGAAAGGCCACTCAGTCCTCCAAACCATGCAACAATACAGAACCCCTACTCTTATGATGAGGCATTCATCTGTTTTCTGGTAACCTTTGGAGGAATCCGTAGCCCTCGAATTTGACGGCATGAGAATACACCATTAATGGGGTAGTATACATTTGAAAGATTGGAGCGCCTTGATTCCTCCAAAGTATGTCAGGAAACAGACCTATATGAAGAAAAATAATGGTATCCTGTTGCCTGGAATAGTTTGGAAGAATTATTTGCTCCAGATTTACTACCCAAAACAATGTGCTACATACCTCCTTAATGGTCTGCTTAATCAGTTCAACGATAAATATTAGCAGATTTTCACACTACCTCAATCAGTTCCCCCCGCAAATTTAGGAATACATAATATACATTCACATAATACTACGATTTCACATCATTTACATACATAACTAATATTCCAAGGCATATACATTATAGTCCATGTATATAATAATCATCTGGGTTAAAAAAATTCAGGAATAAAAAATATGCATTCTCATAACACGTACACACACACACACACACTCTGATACATACATTCTCATAACACTATGTACACACACTCTGATACATACATTCTCATAACACTACGTACTATCAAAGACAAATGACGTGTCGTTAAATTTGGTGGAAACATAATTATGGTAAAGAGGTAACCATACTGGGCATGGACATTATTGTGGTGGGGCTTTCATTATGTTTCACGAGTTATATATATTAAATCATCGGACAAGACAGCGACACGACTTTTGTCTTTTATAGTACACACACTCTGATACATACATAAATAATTTTCCATGGCATACATTTTTACTTTATGTATATATTTGGATGAAAGACATTCAGATACCACAAGAGTTATTTGTGATTTAATTCTGGAACAGTACTGTGGCACATGTATTTTGACTGTGGCTGTAAACACTGCCACTGACTTACACAAACACACACACACATAGATAAACATCATACAAATATACACAAGCATATACAAGACACACACACACACACACACACACACACACACACACACACACACACATAGTATATAATCAGGTGAACTTACTTGCAGACAAGGTCAGGTGAGTCTTGTTCCCCTGGAGACATTGGGCAATCAGGGGTCATGGCGGGTCACCGGATTTTCACTTCTTCCTTCCTTCCTTTCTTCTCTCTCCTTCCTTCCTTCCTTTCTTCTTTTTCCGGTTTCTTGTTTGCTCCTCTTATTCTTCCTGCCTGTTTCCTTCCTTTCCTTTCCTTTCTTCTTCTTTCGTTTCCTTGTTTGCTTCTCTTATTCTTCCTACTTCGTTCCTTGGCCTGTGAATATTGTCATTTATTATATGTGGTCTTTTCTTAATTATTGTTGACTTTTCCTTCTTCCTTCCTTCTTTTCTTTCTTCCTTGTTTACTCTATGTCTTCTCTTTTTTTCACCTATTTATCTGTGCCTACTTTTTCCTCTTTTCAATTTTTCATACGGGTTTGTTTTGTATATTTTCTTCCTCTCGTCTTTCTTGTGATCCCTTTTCTAGACACCCAAAAATATTCAAAACAGTTTCACTTGTCTTTATCCTTCACTTTTATTGCATTATCCTTTACTATGCACTCTATTCTAAACGTATATTTTTTTCTCTCTCCTCTTTCCTTTCCTTCTCTTTTCTTCTTCTGGGTTAGTTTGAATAGTTATCTCTTTCTCTCTGTCTCACCACACCCACGTGTTTTCAATTTTCTTACTCCTCTATCTTCTTTTTCTTCTTGGTATTCTCCTTTTTCCTCTTTCTCGTCTTTATGGTCCTGTTTTCCTCTATTAAAATGCCTTCCTCTTCCTCCTCTTTCTCTGATCTCGTATTTCTTCTTCCTCCTCCGGTTTCTACTTCTTCTTCGCTCCTCTCCTCTTCTTCTCCTTCACACACAAGTTCGTCCCCTCTACTAGATCATTGAAATTCCTTCCCACCTTCCTTCCTCCCAGCCACGGTATAATAACAACAACTTCCCCGGCTCAGGTAGAGAGAGGAGGTCGCTCTAATCACCCGTCTGTCTACCTGCCCAGGAGAGGTGGAGAGAAGGAGAGGGATGGAGGGATGCTAGAGAGAGATGAAGAGAAGGAGATGGGTGGTTGTTGGAAGGAATGAGGGGATGGAGAGATGCTGGAGAGATGCTGGAGGGACGTTGGATTTATGCTTCTGGATGGAGGATAAGGAACACAGATATATATATATATTTTTTTTTTTAATCTTATCTGTAGACTCTCGTTTGTTTGTGTTGTTATCAAATAGCCAGGAACAACAACAATAATAAACTTTCTTCCTTATATCCACAACACGTGCATTGATAAGACTGTTTTCCTTTCGGGTTCACTTATGGGTTATGAAGAATGATGAAGCTTCTGGTCCCTTTGATTTCTCACTTCACACAGGGCGTTAATTATTTTCCATGCAGGGATTTATATTAATAAGGTCACTTGGGTTTCTTTACTATACCAGAAGGGGACGGATTAATTAACCTGGCTTGGGTAAGTTAGTTAGTTAGTGTTGTCTTTATATATAAATTTCTGACACTTGGTGGAGAATTGAGTTACTCTTTCTTCGTCTGTCAGTCAGTCAATATCGACCGACACTTGATACAGACTAATTTGGTAGTTGTATAATTTTGCTAGTTAAAGTCTCCTCACTTTGCATATAATATTAATAGGGTTTGACAGTTCACGTATATATATATATTTTTTTTGCACTCGAAATTGGCACTTTGGGTTTGACAGACGGATCGGACAATCTTGATATTATTTTGTGGTATATACACTTGGAAACAAAACTGGATCACACAGATTTGTTGTCAGTCTTCAAAATATTCGTCGTCGTGTTTTTTATATATTTTGTTATCGACTGTTGCTTGACGGAAGGCAGGCAGATTAGATGGTTATAGATAGGTGTATTATCTTTTTTCTTTGCTTGCTTTTAATCGGCACACACACAAACAAACACACGCACGCACGCACGCACTCACACCTGCCGCAGATGATGAGGCTCACCCCACACACACACACCTGTCCGCCACACCTGTAATTAGGGTCCTGCCAGGTGAGGCTAATTTGGGTAGGGTAGGGGTGGGGTATGTCTGGGGAGGGTGGGTCAGGTATGCGGGGTATTTTGTGTGTCTGGGGGGGGGGGTAGGGGGGAGGTAGGGATAAGGGGTATGTTTTGGGTTGGGGCAAAGGTTCAGGTAGTTGAGAAGGGAGGAGGGTATATCTGGTGGGTATATGCTAGGTATATTTGATGGACATGCTGGGTATATTTAGTGGGTGTGATGGGTATACTTAGCAGGTATAATGGGTAGGAGAACCAGAGAGGATATACTTATGGTAAACAGGTAGATGCGTGAGTATATCCAGGACAAACTAAAGACGTCTGTTTAATGTATAAGCAAAACAAGTATACTCAGAGTAGATACACACTAAAATAACAATGATAAGTTTGGATAGGGATATTATACTTGAGTGTAGGAAGGTATAATACTCCACACACCAATATAGTAATAACAGTAGTAAATCAAGTACCACAACAACAACAACAACAACCCAACAACAACAACAACGGGGTCTGGTAGTTATAAAATGAAATAAAAAGGGGCCCAATTCAAGTTAGCCAAATGAACGTGTGTAGATGATGATATGTGTGTGTACGTGTGCTGCCCTTGTATGTATGTATGTATATGTGTATGTGTGTGTGTGTGAGACGGTCCGGGAGAGCTAGCTAGTGCGTGTGCGGCTGCGGGTGCGGCTTGTGCGGCCGCTGTGGCAGGACTGACGGCGGGTGGCGGCGGCAGAATGGTCACCTCCGCTTTGCCACTACTACAGTATACAACCCCAGCACCCCCCCACCCCACCCCACCCCCCCCCCTACCTCCACCCTTACCCATCTCCTCCCATCCCCCACCCCACCCCACCCCCCTACATCCACCCTTAACCATCCCCCACCACCCACCTCCACCCTTACTCATCCCCCACCACCCACCTCCACCCTTACTCATCCCCCCTACCTCCACCCTTACCCATCTCCTCCCATCCCCCATCCCCCCTACCACCACCCTTACCCATCCCCCACAACCCACCTCCTCCCTTACTCATCCCCCCTACCACCACCCTTACCCATCCCCCACCCCCTACCTCCACCCTTACTCATCCCCCACAACCCACCTCCTCCCTTACTCATCCTCCCTACCTCCCACCCTTACCCATCCCCCACAACCCACCTCCACCCTTACCCATCTCCTCCCATCCCCCACCTGCTTCCACCCTTACTCATTTCCCTCTTCCCTCTCCCCCACCCCCCTCCACCCATACCTTCTCCTCACCCCCACCTATCCACCCCATTTTATACCCCCATTACCACTCATATCCCCCTCTCCCTCTCCCTCTCTCATCCCTACCCCAACCTCGACCCCCCAATCCCATCCACCTCTTCCCCGCCCCCCCCCCCATCCCCAGCCCCCACCCGGTTAGCCACCACTATACCTACCACCCACGGTCCCGCCCCGGGGGATCCCTTCTTCCCTCCCATCCCCCCCCCCTACCCCAACCCTTTACCCATCATCATCATCATCATCATCATCCTTCTCTTGCCTAATCCACTGTCACCATCATCATCATCACCATCATCCCTCCTTTCATCTCTATCTCCCTCCCTCCCTTTCTCCCTCCCTCATTATTATCATCATCCTTCCCTTCATCCCTACCTCCCTCCTTCCCTCACCAATATCATCCTTTTCCTCATCCTTTCCATCTCTTCTTTCTATCATTCCTCTCCTTCCACATCTTCATCCCTTTCCTTCTCTCTCCTTCCCTTTCTTCATCTAATCCCTTCCTCCCACATCACCCCACTAAGGCCATGAACACTCCCCAACCTCCCTACCAACCCCCTCACTAATCCCAACCATCCCCAACTCTCTCTCTCTCTCTCTCTCTCTCTCTCTCTCTCTCTCTCTCTCTCTCTCATCCCCAACCTCACCTCCACCATACACCCACTTATAGGACCCCCCCCCCCCCATCCTCTTCTTTACTCACCTCCTATGTTGCTCCCTTTCTACCTATACCCCCCTCCTCGCCCCAACCTTCCCCCCACCCCACTTTCTCTCCAATTTCTGATATCGGTACCCTTTCATCTATCTATCTACTTATCTATTTACTTATTTGTCCATCTATTTATCTACTTATCTGTCCATCTAGTCTACCTATTTACTTTTTTGTTTATCTATCTACCTATATGTCCATTTATCTATCTATCTATCTACTTATCTTACTACTTATTTGTCCATCTATCTAGCTACTTATCTATCTATTTATTTGTCCATCCATCTATCTATCTATCTACTAATCTCTATCTATATATTAATCTATATTTAAATCTATTTTGTTATTTCTGTATCTCTTTATCTGTCAATCTCTCTAACCCAATATTTATCTATCTATCTATCAGCCTATCTACTAACATACACATATACATACATACATACATACACGCACCCACCCCCCCTCCCTACACCCATCTTCCATGAACCCCCTCCCCACATACCCCCCACATCGCTCACCACCCTACCTCCCTCTTGCTCCTCCCCTTTCCCTACCCCCCACATGGATACCCCCTTCCCTCTCCCCTCCCCCACCTAGCCCCTCATAACTTGGGGACTAATGACAATTGACACCTCCCTCTCTCCCTCTCCTTCCCTCTCTCTCCCTCCCTCCCTTTCTTTATTACCTATCTCCTTCCATTCCTCTTCGCTCCTTCCCTTCCTCGTATTCTTAACCCTTCAGTCTCTCTCTCTCTCTCTCTCTCTCTCTCTTCTCTCTCTCTCTCTCTCTCTCTCTCTCTCTCTCTCACAATGTTTCTCTTTCATTACCTTACAGATACATTTTTATTCCTTCCTTCCTTCCTTCCTTTCATTATCTTCTATCCTCCTATACTTTCCCCTTCTCCTTCTTCTTCTTCTTCTCTCTATCTCCTGCGCCCCGCCCAATCTATCCCCATACCCCCGCCCAGATTGGCTACTTCCCGCCCCTAGCCCCACCCACCTCACCTGTAAACATTACCTTGTCCTCTGATTGGTTCTTAGCCCCGCCAAGCTCCACCCCCACCTGGCCCAGTCGCCCGCCCCCCCACCCCTCCCCTCACCTCACCACCTGCCTAGCCCTACACAGACAGGTGAGTGTGAGATAGAGAGGGATGAGAGGCGGTTGTGAGAGGGGGTTGAAAGAGGGGTGTGAGAGGGGGTTGAAAGAGGGGGTTGAAAGAGGGGGTTGAGAGGGGGTTGAAAGAGGGGGTTGAAAGAGGGTTGAAAGAGGGGGGTGAGAGGGGGTGGGAGAGGGATGGGGGATAAAATGAGGGAAAGATAGAAAAGGAGAATGATAGGGAAGAGGAATGAGAGAAAGATAGGAGAGAGAGGAATGAAAGAAAGATAGGAGATGAGAGAAAGATAGCAGAGAGAGGGAGATGAGAGAAAGAAGAGAGAGGAATGAAAGAAAGATAGAGAGAAGAATAAAAAGAAAGATAGAGAGAAGAATAAAAAGAAGATAGGAGAGAAGAAAAAAAAGAAGAGAGAGAGAGAGAGAGAGAGAGAAGAGAGAGAGAGAGAGAGAGAGAGAGAGAGAGAGAGAGAGAAGATGGAAAATTGATGGATGGGAGAAGGATGAGAGAAAGATGGGTGAGAGAGAGAAGAAAGTGACGACGGAGAGGGTGATGGGAATTGGATATGAGAAAGATGGATGAGGATAGGGATGAAGTATGGTGAGAAGAGGATGAGAGATAGGTGATTGATGGGGTGAGAGATGGGTGATTGAAGGGTGAGAAAAGAATGAGAAATAAGTGAGGGATGGATGATTGACGGGGTGAAGGACAGGTCAAAGATGGATGATTGAGAGAGAGAGAGAGAGAGAGAGAGAGAGAGAGAGAGAGAGAGAGAGAGAGAGAGAGAGAGAGAGAGAGAGAGAGAGAGAGAGAGAGAGAGAGAGAGAGAGAGAGAGAGAGAGAAGAGAGAGAGAGAGAGAGAGACAGAGAGAGAGAGAGACAGAGACAGAGACAGAGACAGAGACAGAGACAGAGAGAGAGATGAGAGAGAGAGAAATACTGTTAAATGTGAGAGAGAGAGAGAGAAATACTGTTAAATGTGAGAGAGAGAGAGAGAAATACTGTTAAATGTGAGAGAGAGAGAGAGAAATACTGTTAAATGTGAGAGAGAGAGAGAGAAATACTGTTAAATGTGAGAGAGGAGGAGAAAGAGGAATGAAATAATAGTGCGAAGGAGAGTGAAAGACATGAGACAATGAGATGAAATGATGATAATAACAAAGGGGTGATAGTGAGATGATACCGAGATACTGAGATGAGATTAAGATGCTGTGACTGAAGAGGCGTAGAAGTGATAATGAGGTGAAAAGAAAAAATGAGATGAAAGAAGAAAAATGAAAAGACCAGGGGTAGAATGAAAAGAGCATGATGTGAAGTGAGTCAAAGTGAAGTGAGATGAGCTGCATGGTTTGAGATAAGTGAGATGAACCAGGTTGAGATGAGTTAGTTGCCTTGAAACTGAGCAAAAGTAAAATGAGATGAAGTAGACTTAAAGGGAGATTCTCCTTTGGGTGAATTTGGAGTGCCTTAATTCCTCCAAAGTATGCCAGGAAAGCAGGACCAGATTAACAAAATTATGTAACGGGTGGCCTGTTGCTTGAATTACTATGGAGGAATCAGTTGCTCCAGATTTACCAACAAGAGAATCTCCCCTTAATTAATCAAGGACCCTGTGATCGTGTATGAGAAATTGGAGGCTTCTGAATCCTCCTGACTATGCCACGAAACAACCTCCTTATAATAATATATAGTTGTGTGTTTCGTGGCAATATTTGAAGGACCCATTTACCTTCAAAATTGCTAACTACATCACAGGTTCCATAGAGGGGGAATTTCTTGTTTTGGTAAATTGGAAGGCTACTACTCATGGTTCCTCCTAACTATGTACCAGGAAACATGAAGACGACCTCAGAGATACTAAATTGGGTATCTGTCTCGTGGCATAGTTTGGAGGAATCAGTGAAACCTTCCAATTCACCAACAAAAGAATCTCCCCTGAATGAAATGGATTGAGATGAGATGCTCTATTATGCAGGGAGGGGTGAGGGAAAGAGGGGTGATGCAGTGAGGGGTGAGGGAAAGAAGGGTGAGGCAGTGAGGGGTGAGGGAAAGAAGGGTGAGGCAGTGAGGGGTGAGGGAAAGAGGGGTGATGCAGTGAGGGGTGAGGGAAAGAAGGGTGAGGCAGTGAGGGGTGAGGGAAAGAAGGGTGAGGCAGTGAGGGGTGAGGGAAAGAAGGGTGAGGCAGTGAGGGGTGAGGGAAAGAAGGGTGATGAAGTGAGGGGTGAGGGAAAGAAGGGTGAGGCAGTGAGGGGGTGAGGGAAAGAAGGGTAAGGCAGTGAGGGGTGGAGGGAGAGAAGGAGTGAAACAAAGAGGGGTGAGGGAGAGAAGGAGTGAAACAAAGAGGGGTGAGGGAAAGAGGGGTGAAGGAAGGCAGGGTGAAACAGGGAGGGGGTGAGGGAAGGCAGGGTGAAGCAGAGAGGGGGTGAAGCATGACAGGGTGAGACTGGAAAGGGCAGGGTAGGAAAGGGTAAGGGGGTGTGGTAGGAGACGGGTGTGTGTAAGGGAAGGGAATGAGGGGTGGGGTATGGGTGGGGGTCCTAGGAGACAAGGAGGGGTAAGGGGGAGGGAATTATGGGTGGTGGGTGGGGCAGGGGGGGGGGAGGGAATTATGGGTGGTGGGTGGGGATGGGGTAGGGGGGGAGTAAGGAATGAAGGGTGTTGGGGGTGTGTAAGGGTGGAGGTGGGGGGAAGGGAATGAAGGGTGTTGGGGGGAGGGGGGGGTGTTAGGGTGGGGGTGGGGGGTGTAGGTCGCACCACGCACCAGAAGCTGCCCCCCAGCGCTACCATTTTTTGTCACTCCAGACGACCCCCACGGCCCTCTCATGGGGGGGGGAGGGGACGGGAGGGGACGGGGAGGGGGGGGGAGGAGGGAGGGGAGGGGACGGGAGGGGGGGGAGGAGGGACGGGATGGGGGGGGGGGAGGAGGGGACAGGAGGTTGAGGAGGAGGTGGTGGAGGGAATAACAGGGGCTATTGATGGTGGGGGTAAATGAAGGGGGAGGAGGGGGGGTAAATGAAGGGGGAGGAGGGGGGGGTAAATGAAGGGGGAGGGAGGGGTGGGTAAATGAAGGGGAGGAGAGGGGGGTACATGAAGGGGGAGGAGGGGAGTAAATGAAGGGGGGAGGAGGGGGTAAATGAAGGGGGAGGAGGAGGGGTTTGTAATGTTAGTGGTGGTGGTAGGGGGAGGAGGGTAGGAGACAAATGACAATCGTGGTGGAGAATAGTGGGGGAGGGGAGGGGAGGGGAGGGGAGGGGGAGGGGAAGAGAGGCAGGGGTGGGGGTATGGCGTAGAGGAACGGGGATAGAGTGAAGAGGAGAGAGGCAGAGAATAAGAGAAGTACACAACGAGGAGAAAGAAATGGAAGGAAGGAAGTGAAGAGGAAAGGAGGGATAGAAGACGAGAAACGAGGAAAAAGGAGAGAGAGAGAGAGAGAGAGAGAGAGAGAGAGAGAGAGAGAGAGAGAGAGAGAGAGAGAGAGAGAGAGAGAGAGAGAGAGAGAGAGAGAGAGAGAGTAGAGTAGAGTAGTTTAGGAGGGAGGAGAGAGGTGGAGGGGTAGAGAGTTAGTGTCCACGCTAATGTTTGGTCTGTGTGTGTGTGTGTG
>JAWQEG010007584.1:0-59853 GCA_033782935.1 Petrolisthes cinctipes
ATAGCATTATTATTATTATTATTATTATTATCATTATTATTATTATTGTTATCATTATTATTATTATTATTATTATTATTATTATTATTATTATTGTTATTATTATTATTATTATTATTATTATTATTATTGTTGTTATTATTATTGTTATTATTATTATTGTCATTATTATTATCATTATTATTATTATTATTATTATTATTATTATTATTATTATTATTATTATCATTATTATTATTATTATTATTATTATTATTATTATTATTATTATTATGTTGCCTTCGATTTTTTTTTTTTTTTTCATTTCCTCCGAGTTCATAATGTTATATAGGCGTGATATTATACAACGAGTGAATATACTGAAGGGTTTTTATACCACACTATAAGCTACATTGGTTATGTTATGTGTGTACTGTCACGTGGTAAAGTCCTGCACCAGATGAACTGAATCGAACGAACTATTGTATTATCATTGCAGATCAACATACATACTTACATACATCCATACATACTTTTAGCGTTATTTTTCGAGGTCTATTCATTCGTATGTATTTCAGAACTATTGACTGTGAATATTATGAGGAAAGTTATTTGTAGGACAAGGCGATGATAATGATGATGATGATGACTATGATAATGATGATAATGATAACGATTGACGATCACTATGATAATGATGATGACGATGATGACTATGATAATGATGATAATGATAACGATTGACGATGACTGTGATGGTGATAATGATGATGACGATGATGACTATGTTAATGATGATAATGATAACAATTGACGATGACTGTGAAAATGATAATGATGATGACGATGATGACTGATAATGATGATAATGATAACGATTGACGATGACTGTGATGGTGATAATGATGATGACGATAATGACTATGTTAATGATGATAATGATAACGATTGCCGATGACTGTGATAATGATAATAATGATGACGATGATGACTATGATAATGATGATAATGATAACGATTGACGATGACTATGATAATGATGATGACGATGATGACTATGATAATGATAACAATTGACGATGACTGTGATGGTGATGATAATGATGACGATGATGACTATGTTAATGATGATAATGATAACGATTGACCATCACTATGATTGTGCCAATAACACAATTTCACCTGAGTCTATGATACGCAATTTTTTTTATTATTACTATTAAAAATATATTATCTACCGTATATACAGTTGAAAAACATACCTACGAAATATTTTGCCCGTATCCATAAGGTAACGTGTTATATATTATGGTATATTATTACACTGTATATATACGGTACGATATATCTGCATACGGTATTTTTAATCAATCAAATATTTCCCTGCCATCTGACCTGCCATCTGACCTACTCAAAGCAAGCCACGTGATGCATTCCCTAATCACATTCAAGACCTGTGTATGGATTCTTATGATTGGTGTAACTGAAGACGCTCTTGGCTGCATCAAATCGAACCTGCATGGGATACTCGACACTGGATACAAGTTGTGTTGTGTTGCCACTCCTCCACAAAGTTACCGTGATGAAATTTGGTCAGTTCAATCAAAGAGAGAATAACATATGGATGATCTTGTTGTGAAATTGGGTCAGTTCAATCAAAGAGAGAATACATGTGGATGATCTTGTAGTGAAATTTGTCAGTTCAATCAAAGAGAGAATAACATATGAATATCTTGTTGTGAAATTGGGTCAGTTCTGTACTTATATATATTGTAGTCAGAAGTGAGAGTAAGTTATGGATGAGCTTGTGATGAAATTAGATTAGTTTTGTACTTACATTGCAATCATAATGAGAATACAGTAAGAAATAATTGAGCTTATGATGAAATTAGATCAGTTTGGTACTTACATTACAGTCAAAGTGAGAATAATGTATATGACAGAGCCTGTAACTTATCATCATGTATATATAAGCACTGTACCCATTATTATGTATCATTGGTGGAGGGGACTGAGTGGTGACCGACTTGTAATTTGAGCTGTATGCATGAGTTACCTATAATTCGATTCCCGGAGTGTTCTCAATGTAGTGTAGTGTACCCATCACAGAAACTCTAACACGTGACTTTCCTGAATGGGTATGAATGGGGAATCCTCGGAAGTATCGCATTAATAATCAGCAGGTGTTAAAACTTGACGTGGTGTGACGAATTTCATGTATTTATATATTGCAGGAGTGAAGGGGAAATCCTCTGGTTTAGTGAGATTGGAGGGTTGCTGATTCCTCCAAGCTGTACGAGAAACAAACTACTTGTGTGTGTGTGTGTGTGTGTGTGTGTGTGTTCTTACCTTACATATTTCTTCTTACCAATGTATGTGTGTGTGTGTGTGTGTGTGTATGTGTGTGCATTTTTACCTTACATATTAATTTCTTACCTGTGTGTGTGTGTGTGTGTGTGTATATTACCCCTAGTTGCTTAACGCCTCAAAATAACCGTGACATAAGAGTAATTTTACCTTACGTGGTTGATACAGCACTTCAATATTTTAAGCTTTTAACTGCCGGTAGGTAATTAACTAAATTATCTCATAAACCTGCAGTGGGATGACCATTCAGTGTTCCTAAGGGGAGATTCTTTTGTTGGTGAATTAGAAAGTCTGTGATTCCTCCATACTATGCCACGAACAGATCCCCTATTAGTAGCCTACCATTGAGGGCCTCTGTTTCGTGGCATGCATAGTTTGGAGGAATCAGAGACCTTCCAATTCACCAACAAGAAAATCTCCCCTTAATTTAATCCTGTATCTGATGAGGGTGAACCTGTGCATGTGTTGCGTGTGTGAATGTAAATTGATGTGTCCTTACCTGCTACTATAATTTATTTTCATGATTACACTATTCGGAGGAAAACGCGAGCTGTAAACACTGTATAATATATGGCCATCACTTTGTGTAATCATATATAATTATACATTCGCCAACACATCCTATAAAGAACTGTTTACGCTACAATCATCGTAACGAATTGACAAACGAGGACTCAGACATTCACTCTATACACACCAACATCAGTGAACGGCACAAGTTTGGAATATCCTCAACAACAACGATACTCTCAAGGCAGTTCAAAGGAGCTGTATATATAGATGTATGCAGCTTTACCACCACAATCCCTAGCTGTCCTTTTATATACTCCTGGTGGTCGGGCCTGCATGTGAGCTTTTACCTGGTGGTGTATGAAACGTGAAATAAATGAGGCAGTGAAAGGAGAAATGCACACGTGACTGACTGGCAACATGACAAGAGAAAGTTTTTTTTCTCTCTCTCTCTCTCTCTCTCTCTCTCTCTCTCTCTCTCTCTCTCTCTCTCTCTCTCTCTCTCTCTCTCTCTCTCTCCTCTCTCTCTCTCTCTCTCTCTCTCTCTCTCTCTCTCTCTCTTTTTTTTTTTTTTTTTTTTTTTTTTTTTGCTGAGAATATATGTACAGTCAGTATTTACCTTATTACGGTTCATTCCCCCGAAGCAGCATACAGGAATGTCAGCTATTTTAATGTGTGCTTTTTTCTTTCTTGCCTTTGTTATTTCTGGCATAAAGATGTGTGTGTGTGTGTCCGGGTATAATGCCATGAACCAACCAGTAGTTTTAATATTATTGTTGACTCATGGATACTAAGAATACTAACATTCTTTAAACACTACAGGGTAATAATTATCTAGTTAATTGCTGTTTTCTATTACGATGTTTCTATCCTCTTTACCCACTGATTTATACCATTCTAAGACACTTTTCTTCTATGGCAATTTTTTTCTTCATAGGTGTGTTGTGTTGGTGCATGCAGTGTTAATGTTCTCGCTTTGTAATAATGATGATAATGATAACGCGATGATGATGACGATGACTATGATGATGATGATAATATAAGATGATGCCAAGTTGGACTGAAATCGAGACTCATCATTGCACGTAAGAAAGAATAGTCCAGGCTCCTCTGTAACCTAAGTACGAGTTGTATAACGTATGTACAAAGACTACATACAGCCACAATCAAATATCCACGACACTTTCCTTCCATCGTAGTAAATATCTTAGTAATAAAGAACAACACTTGTATGATTTTGCAGCACCTCATAATAATAATTGAGGGGTTTGAGTTCACGTAAGGTGTTGTAAGATTATAGTTTGATATTATACTGATTTATTTGCACGATGGAGGGAAGGTGTCGGTGGTTATTTGATTGTGGCTGTACCTACGTATAATAAAAATTTCCCAAACAATTCACACCATTCACAATCATGGCAATCCTATGTCCGGAAGAAATTATAAATATGTATGAAGATAAGTATATAATTTATAACTTCTTCTATTTCCCATACTATACGTTTACTCATCTCTCTCTCTCTCTCTCTCTCTCTCTCTCTCTCTCTCTCATTTCATCACAGCCACCTCTTGTTTCCAGCATTGATATATCTGATTTTCTCTCTCTCTCTCTCTCTCTCTCTCTCTCGTCTCTCTCTCTCTCTCTCTCTCTCTCTCTCCTCTCTCTCTCTCTCTCTCTCTCTCTCTCCTTCATAAAAAAAAGATAAAATATATATATAAATAGTATGCAAATAATTCTCTTGTTTACAATCTGCTTCCATTACATCCATTATCAATTTTTACACATGAAGGAGGAACTCAAATTTATTACAACTTTCCACTGCAATTAAATATGACAAAATCAAGGCAAAATCGCAAAAAAAAGAAAAAACAAATAATAATAATAATATTTAAAAAAAATCTCCAATGTAATCCAGACGTAATTTAATCGCTCACAAATTCTCCAACTTATTCCAGACTTAATTTAATCACTCAAAAAAAATCCCCCCACTCAAAAAAATTCCATCACAATCCAGACTTAATAATTATAATATCTCAAAAAAAGTCTTCAACAGATTAAAAATGTAAATTAATCGCTCAAAATAATCTCCGACGTAATTCAAACATATTATGAGTTAATCTCTGAGACATTATCGCGTCTGTCAGGGCTTGGAGGTCATTAATTAAGGGAATTGGTGAAGGAGGCGATGCTGTAATTAACGCGGTGATCGAGTATGTTCAATCAGAGGGTTCACGAGGCTTAGTGGAGAGAGAGAGAGAGAGAGAGAGAGAGAGAGAGGAGAGAGAGAGAGAGAGAGAGAAAGAGTGAGTGAGAATTGGTGAGTTCACGGAGGCTCAGTGGAGAGAGAGAGAGAGAGAGAGAGGAGAGAGAGAGAGAGAGAGAGAGAGAGTGTGTGAATTGGTGAGTTGACGGATGTTCAGTGGAGAGAGAGAGAGAGAGAGGAGAGAGAGAGAGAGAGAGAGAGAGAGAATTGGTGAGTTGACGGATGTTCAGTGGAGAGAGAGAGAGAGAGAGAGAGAGGAGCAGATATACCGGTGCTGGTAACAAAAGGTGGCTGAGAGAGAAGAGAGAGAGAGAGAGATAGAGAGAGAGAGAGAGAGAGAGAGAGAGAGAGAGAGATAAGTGAATGCCGAATGAGAGAGAGAGAGAGAGAGAGAGAGAGAGAGAGAGAGAGAGAGAGAGAGAGAGAGAGAGAGAGAGAGAGAGAGAGAGAGAGAGAGAAATAAGCGAATGCCGAATGTGAGAGAGAGAGAGAGAGAGAGAGAGAGAGAGAAATGAGTGAATGCAGAATGTGGAATAGGAGTTGGTTATCTTCATCCCTCAAGGTAATGCTCAGCAAGAGGGGGGGGGGAGGCGGAGGAAGAAGAGGAGGAGATAGAAGAGGAGGAAAAACGGAGAACGATAACAAGGAGGAGAGGAGGAAGTAAAAGAGAAGGAGGAGGAGGAAATAGAAGAAGAGGAGAAACGGAGAAAGATAACGAGGAGGAGGAAGTAAAAGGGAAGGAGGAAGAAGAAGTAAAAGAGGAAACGTAGTAGGTGGAGGAAGTAGAAGAGGATGAGGAGAAAGAAGAGGTGGAAGAGACGCAGTAGGAGAAACAAGAGAAAGAAAAAGAGGTGGAGAAAGAAAAAGAGGAGCAGGAGGAGGAGGAGGAGGAGGAGGAGGAGGAGGTAACATTACAATCGCCTCATAAGTCCGTGTGATCCAATATAAGATTTCTAATTATGGGGTTAATTAATACACTTTGGGTACATTATAAAGTGCCTTAATTCCTCGAAAGTAGAATTATTATTATATGCCAGGAAACCGGACCAGATGAACAAATATAATGATGCCCTTTTGCTAATTGGAATAGTTTTGAGAAATCTATAATATTTTAACATTGCTCAAAATTTTCCTATACACTATAGTAGGCTACCCGCTTAATAAATGTAAATCTCACGACTTTATGAGATGTGGTGTTTTGGTGTCGATATAATATTAGTTAGTGTGTGGTGAAGAACTCGTGACCACAACTACATGTATACACCCATGAAATAGAGAAAGGGGAAGAAAAGAGAGAAGGGATAGAAGAAGAAGTAAAGAGAGAAGGGATAGAAGGGGAAGAAAAGAGAGAAGGGATGGAAGGGGAAGAAAAGAGAGAAGGGATAGAAGGGGAAGAAAAGAGAGAAGGAATAGAAGGGGAAGAAAAGAGAGAAGGGATAGAAGGGGAAGAAAAGAGAGAAGGGATAGACGAGGAACAAAAATTAGCTGAAAAATAGAGGAGGGAAAAAGAGTCACTTCATGGACAGAGCATCAGTTGAAATGTGATTTATATTGGCAACACAATAATATTTCCACAGACACTACGTACACTTACATTTTTACAGACTGAGACATTACACACAACAACACAAATTACACTATCAACAATATTTTTCCACACTTACAACACAAACACACAACACTTACAATACTTACAACACTTATTATTACAACAATAACAACACTTACAATATTAACAATACTTACACACACCAGCACTTACACATGCACAACACTTCCACCGTTATTATACTGATATTTTTACAACACCAACACATTACACACTTTACACACAACACTTCCACAGTTACTACATAAACACATTACACAGTTACTACACAAACACATTACACACTTACACACAACACGTCCACAAACACTATACTAACATTTTTACAACACTAACACACAACACTTACAATACTTACAACACATCCATTATTACAACAATAACAACACTTACAATACTTACAACACATCCATTTATTACAACAATAACAACACTTACAATATTAACAATTCTTTCACAGTTACAACACTAACGCATTACACATATACACACAAAAACACTTACAATAATAACAACACTTCCACAGTTACAACACTAACACATAACAACACACAACAATTCCTACAACACTTATAAAACTTTATGATATCATAGAACTAATGTAAAGAATAATTATATTAATTAAGTTAACTCTTTTCTGATATTTTGACACATACAGGATCAAGGGTAAACTCAATGAGCGGCGCGACTAAATATATTATGTCTGTCTCCCGAAACAACACCCAAATATTTGTATTTTCTGTTTCTTTTCTTTTTTTTTAGACACACACAATTTTTTTTTTTTTTTTTTTTAACTCCTAACGTTGGAAGTTAATGAGTGACGCACGGCGACCCTTGTTTTGGGACCCATTGACTGTTGACACACATGCACACACATACACACACACGAGCACCAACAACACATACATACATACATACATACCCACACACGAATACAAATAAAACACGCAGACACACAACTCAACAACCGCACACATATATCCGAACAGAATACAACACGCCCACCCACCCACACACTCACACACACACATACACATATATACAAACAACTAAACTCACACACACACACAAACATACGAACAGAACACAACCCACACACACAAACAACACCCACACAAATAATTTAAAGAACCAACTAAACACACACACATATACACACACACACACATATATACTCCTAGACACCCCTTGGCCTAAAAGCAGGGATAACACACACTATAATGGTTTACCTCTGCAATGTTCAGCACAGTATAGATTACAATTGTTGACCTATAGCTAAGAGGAAGGAACGCTTGGCTGGGTCGAGTCTGCAGGATTAATACAGCATGTCATAATCCCGTGTCTGGTATAAACGTGAAGTGTAACAAATCCGAACAATATAGTGATGAAGGAGATGATATTAAAGGATGGTATAAGGGATGGATTAAAGGGATGATATAAGGGATGGATGAAGGAGTTGATATAAGGGATGGATTAAGGAGTTGATATAAAGGATGGATTAAAGGGATGATATAAAGGATGGATTAAAAGGCTTGATATAAAGGATGGATTAAAAAGATGATATAAGGGATGGATTAAAGGGATGATATAAGGGATGGATTAAAGGGATGATATAAGGGATGGATTAAAGGGATGATATAAGGGATGGATTAAAGGGATGATAATTATAAGGGATGGATTAAGGAGTTGATATAAGAGAAAGGTATAAGGGAGGGATTAAAGGGATGATATAAGGGATGGATTAAGAGTTGATTTAAGAGAAAGGTATAAGGGAGGGATTAAAGGGATGATAATAAAAGGGATGGATGAAAGGGAATGATATATTTTTGGTACACATTAAAGCGCCTTTATTCCTCCGAAGTATATATAGGTCAGGAAACGGGACTATAGATTTACAAAAATAATGTTGGCCTGCTGTTTAATTAATTGGAATAGTTTGGAGGAATCAGATATACTCCATATTTATCAAGACTGTACATACCACTATCCTCTTGTTGTGGCCTGAGATTGTAAGGCTTGTGATTCCTCCAAACTATGCCATGCAACAACAGATACTCTCTTTAGTGTTATTACCATTGATTTCATCTAGCTGTTTCCTAGCCTAGTTTGGAGGAATAGATAAACCCTCCAATTCATCAACAAGAGTGCCTCGATCCCCTAAAAAGTTTGTGATGCTGCCGTCATTTTTCATAGCACTATTTTATGGGTTATAGTCAAGAACATTGGTGGTGCATACTAAGTCGTGGTACCGGTTCGATGGCTCTATTCTTTTTCTATGGAGCTATCGTACCAGTACCACACCACCACCAATGTACAGTCGGCAGAATAAGTTGGCTTCATTTCCACCTGCGTATGTATTAGCTAGCTATTGTGATGTTGTAATACAATTTTAATGCAGAAATGACAGATATAGTTCTCATATGGCAAATTACGTATGTTGTTGGAATAAAAACTGGTTCAGAATGCAACTATCTGGTCATATTAACAATATTAAGTACATGAGATGGACGTGTCACAAGGACAATATAAAATCTCTTAAGCTTCAGTCTTCAGTGATCTTTTGCGACACATACACCTCGCCCATGATTAGAACAAGTTAAATATGCTTCCAATATTTTCTGTGTATTTTGTGTTACAACGTTAATATTAAAACACCATTGAAATAAACACACATAAAACACCAGTGCATGCAGTTAACGTTCTTATCACATTGGTGCATCACATAAACACCTAAAAGAGGTATAACACACAGACAATATCAGAGAATATAAACGTTTATACTCTGCATGGATATCTTGTCTTCCATAAAGCAACCTATATAATTATACGCTTGTCCCATTTGTTATATAGCCATCCATTCTGTTTATTTCTCTCCCTTACCATGGTTGGTTGCTTGTTCCCTTATATCCATGTAGTTTATCTTTTTTAGCAAGCATCTTTATCTTTATTTTACACTCCCTCGCCCACTCACTCTCTCTCTCTGGCGTCTCCTTACACCTCACGTTTCCATTACCCCTTGCTCATCCCCCTCGTGTCCCTCGCTTGGTCTTGACTCTTGAGCACCCTATCTCAGGCTTCCTTCCTCCTCTTAACATTTTCTCTCTCTCTCTCTCTCTCTCTCTCTCTCTCTCTCTCTCAGCACTTCATTACACCAATTTATTGATCCCTTTGCATTTAATTACCCATCATCAACAGACCTTCAGTTTTAGAGCGGCAGCCCCAGACCAATGAGATACAACGAAAGAGATATCCCCTGAGTGGTAAGGAACATTGATATATTATCGGATAACCAAATAATATCCATCGTCAACAAGCAGTTACACTTTGCTTATTTATTTCTTATGGAATTGTTTTATCATTAAATGTTCTATCTTTAGAGATACGTAAGCTACACTACCCACGATTGTAGATTTATGAAATGAGTTATTTAATCATAAGTGCAAACTTACAATACCGTACCTATCTATTACAACACCCACGCACTAAAGTGCCAGAAATTATTATGACAGCATCAGTATTAATACTAACATATTAACGAGACAACAAGAGGAGTGCCGTTGGAATGGCAATACTCCTCACCCATCAACTGCTGATCTGAACTGAGGGAGGCCGTTGAAAAGGCTATCCCCAAAAATATCATCGCATCGTTCACTTTCAGAGTTTCAGTTCACAACACAGTGACAACAGACACAACTTCACATATTATATTCCCCGTGTGCAGAGTGTATACTTGCTACATTTCTGTACTTATTTGTAAGCTCCAATTCCAAGAATGTCTATTACTGGCCCGAAGAAGAATGGTTGGTTGTTGTTTGGTACCAATGTGTGTAGGAGGAGACACAAGAGCACAACAGGAAAAAAATAATGTGAGTATTGCTGTATTTCAAAGTAATTTTCTATTAATGGACTTCTTGGGCATTAATAAAAATAATGTGGTGATGTGATATTTAGCCATGGACAGGGAAAATAATTGGGTGATGTGACATTATTTTAGCTATGGACAGGGTAAGCCTAACTTACTTATTTCATAAAATGTTCAGGACTTACTGAATCGGGCTTTCAAGTGTAATTAAGTTAAGTATTTCATAATCTGTAGATTTCTGACAACTATACGTCTTTCTGGCGCTATATGACCTCGCTGTTACGGTGCCTAATATCAGTCAATCAATCAA
Source organism: Petrolisthes cinctipes (assembly GCA_033782935.1). Lineage (NCBI taxonomy): Eukaryota > Metazoa > Arthropoda > Malacostraca > Decapoda > Porcellanidae > Petrolisthes > Petrolisthes cinctipes. Next base: position 10,902 of record JAWQEG010007584.1, read on the forward strand.
TCTGACAACTATATAAAAATATTTGGTAAATTTACAGAAGAACTGGGTTCACTATATTGTATATTTTAGTATCATTATCCACTATTTTGGACCATTCTAACATACTTTTCATCTATGATGTTTCTCTTGGAGATGCCCCATTTTACAAACATAATTTGGAAATTAGTCTGACCTAACCTGACCTGACCTAACCTGGGCAAACTACAGGGATATAACCAGTGTAAACTATCATACCCAGTTATTCTGTAATAATAACCAAATATTTGTGTAATCAAGCTGAAGGCAGATGTCGTACCCCACAAGTTTGAATGTCAAGGGAGGAATACAACACTCAATGATGAAAGAGCAACATTGAAACAAAAAAGGATACTGCAAAGAATACTAACATTCTTTAAATAGTACAGGGTAATTATCTAGTTTATTGCCGTTTTCTATTACAATGTTTCGACCCTCTTTACCCACTAATTTATACCATTCTAAGACACTTTTCTTCTACAGCATTTTCTTTCTTCAGAAATGCCCCATTTCCAATTTTGAAATTAGCCTGACCTTACCTAACCTAACCTAGACTGCAGCAGACTATCGGGACTTAACCTGGGCAAACTACCAGGACTTAACCATGGTACAGTACCAGGACCTGACCGGGGCAAAATACTGGGACCTAGCTGGATCTGGCAACTCTGCTTCAAAACTGCAATATACTTGTACTAGATAAATACCCAGTACAGTACTGTATACTTACAGAGAGACTGGGGGCCTATCGTAAATGTAAAGCCTGTAATTTCAGCGGATTCAAAGTAAGGTTTCAGGAATTTATTTCAATGAAGGAGACTATGTAAAATAAAAAAAAAAATAGGATATTGAAACCTTCCAAAGTTTGTTGTGTTGGTAATATACAGGCCTTAAAATGCCTTTATTCCTCCCTCCTACCTTTACAATCTTGGGGGAGAGCATTGTGAGTCATGGGTTTTGGGTGGGAGAAAACACGTCTAACCAACCTAACCTAGACCTAATCCTGGCATCCTTCAATTCTAACCCTGGCATCCCTTGGTCCTAACCCTGGCATCCTTTGGTCCTAACCCTGGCATTATTCCGTCCTAACCCAGGCATCTTTCAGTCCTAACCCTGGCATTATTCCGTCATAACCCTGGCATCCTTCAGTCCTAACCCTGGCATCCTTCAGTCCTAACCCTGGCATCCTTCAGTCCTAACTCTGGTATTCTTCGGACCTAGTCCTGACATCCTTAGGATATGAAGATCCATTTTGTGCAGTAATTACACGAGAGCAACAACTGAATCTTTCATGATGGTATTGTGTATAATATGAACTACATGTTTGCTGACTCATTTAAATACATTAGGAGACGTAATTGGAAATGTTCTCAAAAATGATATGCTACATTTGATAGTATTTAAATTCCTTATTGCCGTTCTGTAGTGCTTTGTTTCTCCCATAATAATCCACTATTTGGACCTTTGTTCTAACTTTTCTAAGACACTTTTCTTCTGCAAATATCCCATTGCCACCATATGCCTATCACCCACACCCTGGTTAGGTCCCTTTGTCTGCTGCGGTCAAGGTTAGGTCTGGCTAATTCCCCACTCAAAACCTCCAATTCCCAATGCTCCCACCACATTGTATTGGGGTTGGGTGGGGTATCTTGGAAATGGGAAATGGACCTCACTCCCGCACTCGCAGTCACTATGTAAACAACACATTTGATGGCTAATAACTTGTAAACCAATCATCTTACATAAACAACAGAGGGTGTGTGCACTTAGGAGCTCCCACTAATCACACCAGCTACTGGCAGCCAGTGTAGGAATAGCTCTCATCGTGTGAGGATATATTTTCAGTGCTCCACTTTTGCGCTAATTTCCATATACTGTATGTACGTAAAAACGATAATGACGTTATATTTCATATTGTTGTGTTGAAAAATATAATTCTTACACGCTTTATAACAAAATCAAAGTGTGAAAACGTACTTAGAATTGTCAGGAGAGTGTAAAAGTGTGCTTTGAGTTGTGGTCATTCTGAATTGGCTACCCATCCTACAGATGTCCATTTAGTCTTCACAAATATATCAACAGACAGCTAAAGGTTTGTACTTAAATATCATGTATCATTTATTGATGTAGGTTAAGAGGTTTACATGCTATCAGCCATCAAAGTCTTGTTTACTTAATGTGCTCGAGGCAGGTTGTTGTTGTTCTTGATGTTCTCCCGGGGTAGAATGGCCTCCTGCCCCACAGACCCCCTGTACGCTCTGGTCGCAGTAAAAAAACAAATTAAAATAAAGGAGGGGCTGGCCCTATATGCCTGGGCTACCGAAGCACATCCCAGGGAAATGAGACCAGGGAGACTGAGGGCCTCCAACTGCCAGGGAGATTGAGGGGAATGTCTTTGATCCCACAGCCAGTGCTGTGGGCCCAAGTCTATGTTACCACAAGAGCTACAAGTGGGGCCGCACCTTCCATGAGACCAGCCCTGAAGGGACCATAAGGGGGAGGAAGTTTAGACTATTGCATGCAAAGGGATAATGCACCCCTGTGTGCACTAGAAAGTGACCAGATCCTACAACAATTTTCTTTCTAGCCCTGTGGGGGATGGCTAGTATTCACAGAGAAGAAAGTCAGCCCCCCTGGGTAGTTTTCTCAGTGTAGTAGTGAGTGATGGGTGACTGTCTGTGCTGATGCACTTTCTCCATGTGCATACAATTTTACAGTCTGATTATTCAGTTTGGTACAGTTTGAAGAGAATGCATTTGCATTAACAAAAGATTCCTTCTGGTTGAGGGTCTCTATTATGTACTGTATTTCCCAGACTTCCTTAATACTGGAAGAGAGAAAATATCAAAATGGTATTGATGGGAACCCTATGACATACATAGAGCATCTGTGGCTCTGTTCCGCCCGGCAAATTCAATATGAGCTTTGTAGCTTCAATAATGTTTATGTAAATTTTCCTTTGTTGAAGAGTGATATCCTTTGGGGGAATATTATTGTGTTAAATGATGAATTCAAAGCCAATGTGCAATTTATCAGAGGTGTGACTGTAGCAGATTCCGTGAATACTTAACCCCCACACAGTTGCTGTCTCTGCACAGGGGTCTCATCTGCCCCTGTATGGAGTATGGCTCTCATGTGTGGGGGGGCTCAACCTTCACAACACTTCTGGACAAGGTGGAATCAAAGACCTTTTGTCTCATCAACTCTCCTCCTCTTACTGATTCACTACAACCTCTCTCTCTTTGCCACAATGTTGCATCACTCTCTCTCTTCAATCGCTATTACACTGGAACATTGCTCTTCTGAACTCTCTAAATGTATGCTTCCTCCCTTTAGGAGAGCATGCAACACTCGCCAAGTCTCTTGTTCTCACCCCTTATCTGTCCAACTCCCTAATGCAAGAGTTAACCGGTACAATCTACAGTACCTTCATCCATCTTTCCACCTTACTACAACTTATGTTCCTTCAAACGCAATGTGTCTAGACATCTCGAACTAAATTGGACATGATTTTGGACCACTCTCACTTTGTACTACGCAGATGAGGATGACAAGCGTGCTCACAGCCTTTAGTCCTCATCTTTCTGGATATAGAAAAAAAAAAAATAGTTTTAGGTATCTGACAGTAATATACGAGTAGATATGATTAGAACTTCAGTGAGATATGTGAAATTAAAGGACACCTAATTTAGCTTTGTAAGTATATGTTTACAGAATTTGTACTGCAGTAGAAATTATTACATCTTGAATTGGTATTTCAGGTCATTGGTGTGCAGCGAGCTGATGAGGATGGAGAGTACATTAGCTGTGATGAAAATGGCTACATTTACTTCTGGAAATTTCAGAGCAAGGAGAATGCAACCGTAAGAAAGAAATTAATTTTTTCAAGGGTATTTTTATATACTGTACTATTAATATGTCCAATACCTCTAAAAATCTCTTTAGGAGAAGATACAAATATATGAATGAATAATTATATATTCATAAATTATAATTTATCGCATTTGAACCTGCAGGATACTACAGTACCACCTTAGCTATTATGTCACATACTACACTTACATTTTCAGTTATTATCATGCTATAAAAACGCTAGATACTTCTGGAGAGGACTGTATAAGTAGGTTGGGAGTTCCTTACCATCCATCATTAACTTTACTGCTCCCACAAGGTCCCATACAGGAAATGACTAAAAGGAATGGAAGCATTTTTGCAATTTACTCACCTGTCTTGTGTAATAACCATATAACCTGGGTAACAGTAAGACTTCCTGGGGTTTACAATGACTCCCGTAGTAAGCATTCACCTTACCCTGGTCTGGTAGATTGGAGTATGGCTGAGGGTGGCAAATGTGAAGGCTTGATTTGGGACTTATCCAGACAGGCCAACAAGACTTTTATAATAGGTGCCAAATCTATCTTCCCTAGAAGTTTGCACCTTTATGTTGCTGATAATGCAGTGATTTTAGCTGAGATGATGGAGATTCTTGTGACATTACACAAGGAAATGATCTATCGTGTCCAGGTCAAAGATCAAGATTCAGAATGTCGGATATGAGTGTAAAGTTTATGTGTATGTGAGAGAAACAGAGAGAGAGAGAGAGAAAGAAAGAGAGAGGGTGTGTATGAATGAGTGAAAGTGTGAACATGTGTGTAAGTAGGTACAGTATGAATGTAGATGTGTAAGTTGGTATGGATGTTGATGTGTAAGCTGGTATGAAGTATATGTTTGTACAGTATGTGTAAGTAGGTTTGCAAGTATTTGAAGATAGGTATGTATGCAGGTATTGTATTTCCATAGCTATTTACTGTACTTGTATATATACCTACAAACATACTTATCTACCTTTATTAATACATCCTTACCAACCTAAATATAGTACGGTACTTAAAAACAACCTGCATACCGTACTGTATTTGTATTAATACATTCTTATATGCCTACCTCTGTTACTACTTACATATACTTAGCTACTTCTATACAGTCCTTTCTTGGAAACTTATAATATATACTTTCCAATTTACATGATATATACTTTCCAATTTACATAACTAAATATATTCTTGCATATCTTGGTACAGTACTTGCATACTTATCTCCATACCTACCAACCCTTTTATACTTACTTGTATACCTACTACCATGTGTACTCTGGGCCTATTACTACACTGCAAAGCAGCTAAATTCTTGTCAAATCCAGGTGGCCGAGTGGTTAGTGTGCTGTACTCATAATCTATCAGTCGGGAGATTGATTCCTCTCAGGTGAGGACCTGATAATATTTACTCAATACTCCCTGGTCCGATTTGAGTTTCAGGCACTAACTATAAGGCCACCGAACATCATAAAACACCTTCACTGGTACCATAATATCTGCAGTATTTGGGAATTATCCTCACTTCCCTCCCTCTGTGGCTGGACCAGTTCGTGACGTGTGTGTGTGCGTGAGTAGCAGTTGACCTGGGCCACGGTAACGGGCTTGATGAGGCCTATGTCCAGTATCAGAACATATATATAAACAAAAAATAAAGAAATAGTTATCTCTGGCCGAATAAATCATTAGCTCCTATACCCCAGTAACTTTAAAGTATTTTGGTGCTACAGTAATATTTTCAAAATATTTCCCACGTAAATATTAATGGAAAATAAGTTATGATTAACATGTTAAAAAAAATAGGTTACATTGCTCTATCTCTTTTCAGAAATATGATCTCAAATAGAATTATGTGGACGGAAAGGTTCAAGTCTTCCAGTTTTCCACTACAACAGAATATGTTTGATGGTGGTCAAGGGTCAGAGCTCCACAAGCTTGATGACATTTCTACCTCCATACAGGACAACTGAGCCAAGCATTATATAATGACAAAATAGCATTGGAACCAAACAAGGTGAGGACAGTACCTCTGATTAAGTTGTACAAGATACAGGTCAATATTTAGTTAGAATTTTTTATAGTGTTGATAACAGAACTTTATACCCATACAGTAAACCCTCGCTAACTCGGATCAATTTGGGGGAGTCCCTTGTCGAGTTATCCAAAGATCCGAGATATCCGAGGGCTTAAATTTGATGCGTATGACTGACCGTATGTACATCCTATTCATTCCTCCTAGCACCTTTGCTACCTCATTTACTCTAGATTTTACCTCTGTCTCTAATTTGCTATCCACAGTCACCTTTGACCCCAAATACTTACAGCACTCCACCTCCTCCAATATTTCACCATCTAGCATTATATTCATCTTTCTACCCTCTGCTCCCCACCTACATCTCATTACTTTGCTCTTTGCCGCATTCACTCTGTTTCCTCCTCCTGCAATAACACTTTTCTGACTCTGCCACCAACACTGTATCATCAGCAAACAGTAATTGGTTTAGGCCCAACTCTCTACCTCTGCTGTCCACCAAACTCAGTCCTCTCTCCATCACCCTAGCATTTACCTCTCTTACCACACCGTCCATATAAATATTAAACAACCATGGTGACATCACACAGCCTTGACGGAGTCTCACCTTAACTGGGAACCATTCACTCACGTTACTTCCCCCTCTAACACGCACTCTACTGTTCACATAGAAACCTTTCACCCCTCTCAATAATTTCCCCCCCAGCCCCATGCAACTGTAAAACCTTCCACAATCCATTTTTATCAATTCTGTCATCTGCTTTTTCAAGATCCATGAATGCCCATACTACTTCTTTATTTCTCTCTAAGTATTTTTCACACACCTGCCTTACTGCAAATATCTGGTCCACACAACCTCTTCCTCTCTTAAAGCCACCTTGTTCTTCACCAATCACAACCTCCGTTCCCTCTCTGACTCTCTTTACCAGCACCTTACCACACAGCTTTCCTATTACACTTAACAGGCTTTTACCTCTGAAACTCATACATTGGTATCTAGAGGTACTCCACGAGCACTCACTCTATCTATTGGGACCTTACCACTGTCAAAACATACCATCAACTACCTTACCAACCGTTGCATCATACTTGTTCCACCATATTTCAGACATTCTACAGCGCATCCATCCAAACCTGAAGCTTTCCCTGTTTTCATCTCTCTCATTGTCTTTTCCACCTCCTTCTTTCTTATTGGCTCCTCATTTAATACCTCCAACCTGTTTACTCCATTTCCTCTTTCAAACACAACAATCTCAGCTCTATCCTCATCAAAATTCAGCAATCCCTCAAAACTACTTTCTTCTCAACCAGCATGGTACCATCCTCTGCTTTCACCATTTCCTATTTCCCTGATGTCCCTTTCTTTATCCTCTTGAATTCCTTCCAAAACATTTTCTTATTTTCCTTGAAATTTTCAGTTAACTTTCACCCCTACCTATTATAATAAGTGAGGGTGCTAAAGTGAGAGCAGATGATTATTTGCTTTCACTTTAGCTATCTTTGTTCTATTTCTTGTATATGTATGGTATGTTCTATGTATGGTATAGAGATGATAATTCGAGTTTTGTACGAAATTAACTTGCGTCACTTCTCAAGCTGTAGGTCTTTATGATGATGCACCCGGAAAAACTCCGCATGTGTCGGATATACATCCGACTTAAGAGGAGTGTCCGAGACACTGACAGCATCTGAGTTATCCGATGTCCGACTTATAAGAACTGTATCTGACTTAGCGAGGTTTACTGTATATTAAATGGTTTTCACAAAATCAGTTTTGTGTGTGATAAATAGAGATATTTTTTTATGTATTGTATAAGAATTCTTTAACTAGATCATTGGTTTTTGTAACTTTGTTTATGTTTTTTAATGGCCAATGCTGGTGAAGACAAATACTATTAACCTTACCTTAGCATTGAGGTAATAGGGATGAATTATGAAGATGATATTTGATGTGACTATTGGTCTTGGGTGTAGTACTGTTGTTGATTATTGTAATGTCTTTTTTTCTCTATAGATGGCGGTATCAGCATGTGGAAACCATCTAGCCTATACAACTTGCATAACCAAAAAGGGTGTAAACCTACTCAAGATTGTGCCAAGCAATCGCACCAAGCATCCATTGCCGTAAGACTGTAGAATGGTGATAGCCATTGTTGCACATGGCAGTTAAGAACCTTTCATATAGGTTTTCCATGCTTGCTCTAATAAAACTTTAGTTAATTTCACAGCATATGACAGTTATCCAATGGGATTGAATATAGGATTGAATTTTTATTGATTATTTACCAATTGAGATGGATATGCTGAGAAGTGAGTCAAGAATCTGAAGAATTGACAGAGTGAGAACTACTGAAATCTACAAAAAGTGTGGTGTGAGCAAATCACTGGATCAGAGAGTGGAAGAAAGTATGATGAGATGGTATGGGCATGTGGAAAGAATGGATGATACAAGAGTGGTGGCAGAGGTGGAAGAGGAGCTCAAAGGGGATTCTTGTGGGGCTTCTCAGATAATAAACAGGAGGAATGGTAACCCTTCATCCCAGTCATGATCACCTTCATAACAGTATATATAGAGCATAGATTTTAAGGTCTGATGACTGTGCTCAAGAGAGCCTTGAGATTGGAGATGGTAAGCCATGGATAGAGTTTGTTGGATGTCTAGTTCGTGTAATACCTGGTGGAAGAGATCACTTGTGAAATTAGAGCCTCGGTCACTCTGAATTTCCTATGGAGTACCATAAGAAGTGAATTAGTGTTAGCAATGGTCGTGGCCGAAATATTTTTTAATGGACAAGCTTCAGGATAATGAGTACTGGGGCACATGACAGTGAGAATGTATTGATTTTTTCTTTTTTTACTGGGAAGAGGGTCGACAATGTCTATGAGTATCTTTTGGAAAGGTTTAGAAGGGACTTGAATTGGCTGTAGTGAATACGGGGGAGTGTCTGGTTGGGTTTGCCTACTATCTGACAAGTATGACATAAATGAATTTTGAATTTTGATACCTCTTTCTTCATTCTGGGCCAGTAAAAGTTATTAAGCAGTTTCAAGTAAGATTTCTTGATTCCAAGGTGCCCTCCAAATCCTTCATGAGCGATCTATAGAGTACAGATGTCCTGATAGCTTGTGGAAAGACAACCTGGTGGGTTTCAGCCCAAGTATCATTGCCTGTCATTAAAAGTCTATCCTCATAATAGTAAGATTGGGAATTTAATTATTTTATATGGAGAGCCTATAGTATATATGCTATATGTTAAGAATTAATTAGTTACTCCATTGTATTGGTATAGTTATGGGCCATATGCAAGAACATTCATGGTGTTGACAATGGTGTGGTACCGGTACAATGGATCTATAGACAAACAACAGAGCCATTGTACCGGTACCACACCATTGTATGCACCATCAATGTTCTTGAATATCACCCATTCATTTATATATAAGTAATGTAACAGTACTTTACTCATATTTGATTGATTTGGTCCACTATAGTCGTGGCAAACAAGTCTGACCTTTTATTTATCGAACCCTGGCAACACTACATGAAAACACAGCGTCTGAATTAATGCATTATTGATATGGTACAATTTAAACAAGAATTAACAATATAATTGCTATTCAAAAGGCTAATTATACAGTCAGTAATGAAGAATACCATCGACTACATAGGGCCAGCCCCTCCTTTATTTTAATTTGTTTTTTCACTGCGACCAGAGTGTACCAGGGGTCTGTGGGGCAGGAGGCCATTCTGCCCCGGGAGAACATCAACAACAACAACCATCGACTACAGTCGATTTTGAGTGCACTATCAGATAACTCATACTTCTGTAGTTGAATTATTATTTGTGAAATATATGAGGAACTCAGTGCTGCGATGATTGTATCGACTCACTACTTCGTCATTATGTTCCGCTTATGTAGGGAGAATGTAGATAATTCTCTGTTTATTTAGTTTATGAGAGTAAAATCTAGTGAACAACTATGTTTTGGTTCATTTGGTTGTATTGTTAATTCTTGTTTTAAACCTACCATATCAATAATGCATTAATTCGGACGCTGTTGTTGTTATTGTTGAAGTTCCTCAAGCTGTCTGGCCGAGCAGCCCCGAGCTCCTGAGGAAGGCCATGACCTGAACCAGGCTTTCCCACAGTGCCCTCAGAGAGTGTACTGTTGCCAGGGTACGATAATAAAAAGGTCAGACTTGTTTGCCACGACTATAGTTAAGGGCAGATTCTTTTGTTCGTGAATTGGAAGGTCTCTGATTCCTCCGAACTATGCCAGGAAATGACGCCCTCTATGGTACTACTGTAATAGGGGATATGTTTCATGGCTTAGTTTGGAGGAATCACAGACCTTCCAATTCACCAAAAAATAAATATCCCCTTCAGGAAGTGTTGTTATTATTGTATATTGTGGAGTTATGGTATGGTATGTATAACACCTAGCTGGCTGGCTGCTTCTCTCAATTGTGTGGCGAGGGCAGAATCTTCCTTTCCTTTCTCTTCCCTTCCCCTCCCCTCCATCTCTCTTGTATGTTGTGGTTCACTGGACCATGGTGGCTAGGCCTCTACGTTCCCTTAACAGTATGGTGGGTGAAGGAAACGCGTTGTCATTTGGAATGTAGGTTCTTAATATTAATATGGAGCACAAGTACACAGCGGGCCTTGAGTAGGTTAGGTTCCTAGCTCAAACTGGCTAGTGCGAGCAAGCGAGCGCTAGGTGGCTCTCATGTGCTCCCATCATGCATCATAATCTAGGCATGAAGTGTTAGATGCATCTGCTTTGAATAATACTGATTATACACAAAGGAATATCTCGATGGCATAGAAATAATTAAATGGTAATGGTACATACATGTATATATAAATAATGGTAATATGGTAAATCAGTCCATGCAGTTGTATATTAGTTCGTACATGATATACCTACATCTCTCACTTACTCTTCCTCCATGTTTGTCAAAGTATTGGTTATATCTTGCAGTAATTCTATGGTACTAATTCATTGGTGTTTTGTACCATCCATAAATTAATTGTTGTATTTCATTACAGAGTTGTGGAGTGCAGTTGTTCAAGAGACTTAACAATCTTCATTGTTCATCCTTCCATCTACAACAGTACAAGCATCACTAGTTACTGTGAGTGTTTTATAGAGCTACTGTGTGTGATATTTCTTCACATATACACACACAGTATATTGATGTTATAATAACTGTGTGTGCAAGATTTGTCAAGACACACACACAGTATTATAACAACACTCAGGGGATAATACACATTTGGTACATTAGAGTGGCTTGATTCCTCCAAAGTATTCCAGGAAACAACAGGTCTAGGTTAACAAAAATGATGGTGTCCTGTTGTTGTTTGGAATAGTTTGGAGGAATTAATTGCTCCAGATTTACCACCAGCACTGTACTATCCCCTTACGTTATATTTGAACCCTACGTCATTGATGTTATTATATTACTTGTCTGTGAGATTTGTCTTGCACACAGTATTATAATATCATTAGTTTTCATTGGAACCCTACACCCTTACAGGTATAATATAATTTGTGAATGATATACTGTAGGTGTTTAAATAAAGCATGCAAATTAATAATATACTTTATTATTTTCCTCATATTTCAGCAATATATTAGTGTTCTCTTCTTCCCTCATGTCATGTCCTCTCCTCTCCTCTCCTCTCCTCTCCTCTTTGCCTCTTCTTCCCTCTCCTCTCTTGTCTTGTCTTGTTCTTCTCTCCCCTCTTGTCTTGTTCTTCTCTCCTCTCCTCATTTCTTGTTCTTTTCTCACTGCACATCTGAAGTATAGACAGATTAATTAATTAGTTAAACTTTTAGTGTTGAGTGCAGCACATTTCTAAATCCAAGCTACATACAAACTTTCTATTACTTAAATCATACATTGCAATTAGGCTGATATTAAGGGAATTCTATTGTTGGTAAATTGGAAGGCTACTGATTACTCTAACTGTACCAGAAAACAGACGCCCTCAATGGTGCTAAGAGGGGATCTGTTTCGTGGCTTAGTTTGGAGGAATCACAGACCTTCCAATTCACCAACAAAAGAATATCTCCTTAACCACTTAGCCGCAGGCATTATCTATCACGGCAGCTCTCTCTCTCTCCCGCACTCGTGGTCACTATGTAAACAACACATATGATGGCTATCAGCTTGTAAACCACTCCTGCTACATAAATAAATGATAAAGGATATTGAAGTACAAATCTTTAGCTGTCTCCTGATGTGCTTGTGAAGACTAAAATTATATCTTTAGGATGGGTAGCCACCTCACAATGACATCAACTCAAAATTCACTTTTACACTCTATTTACACTATATTTACATATCTAAGTAAGTTTTCACACCCTATTTTCATTATAAAACATGTCAGAATCACATTTTCAACACAAAAATATGAAATATAATGTCACTGTCGTTTTTACGTACATAAATGGTAATTACAGGAAAAGAGGAGCGATGAAAATATGTCCTTCTACCCTCACTGTTCGTGTAAGACTGACTGGTGGTGAGTGAGATGGCTGTAGCCAAGTCCCTGGCTGCCAGCCACAGTGTTACCAATAAAAAAAACTAGCTTATTAGGGACCGCGCAAATTTAAAAACTGCTGTCGAATGAATGCTACACCTGCAGTGCTCCAGATTAGTTGATAGTGTTGAAATTTTACTACACCCGTGAATTAAGGGTTAAACAAGTAAGCCATATTGAAACTGATTTGTACAGTCAGATGCAAATGAACACAAGCATGGTGGTAACAGAACTGTGTGTGAAGTCTACAATAAGGGGACAGTACAGTGTTGGTGGTAATCTGGAGCAACTGTTTATTCCTCCAAAATATTCCCAGCAATAACAGGCCACCAATATTTTTGTTCATATGGTCCTGTTTCCTGACATACATTGGAGGAATCAAGGCCATCCAATGTACCAAAATTATATTAACCCTTTAAAATGAACAACAACAAACACTTAAAGGGTAGTATTCGTTTGGTACAATAGAGTGCCTTGATTCCTCCAAAGTATGTCAGGAAACGACAGGACCACATTGACAAAAATACTAGTAGCCTGTTGCTGTTGCTTGGAATAATTTGGAAGAATATACAGTTGCTCCAAATTTACCACCAACACTGCAACTACCAAATACACAGATAGATAAAACAATGGGTTATATGCATGAACATCCGTGGTGTTGATGATGGTGTATTACCGGTACAAAGGCTCTAATGTTTTTCTATGGAGCCATTGTACCAGTATCACACCATCATATGTACAGTTGCCCAAGAAAAGACTGTAAACAAATTTTTGTGGTGTGTGGCAATATCTGGCAGCTTCTCCAAAGTAAACACTCGTATTTTATCAATGGATCACTCAGAACCTACAACCTTTGTATGGATGGATGTTATTGGCTTCAGCTAATTACATTCATCCTTACAACGGTTATTGGTTCTGACCTATGAGCGATTGATTGATAAAATGCGAGTGTTTACTTTGGAGCAGCTGCCAGATATTGCCACACACCAGCAAATTTGGTTGCAGTCTTTTCTTGGGCAACTGTACCATGAATGTTTTTTAATATGGCCCAATATAACTCCACAAATACTCACAGTAACTAGTGGTGCTTGTACTGTTGTTGTTGTAGAAGGAAGGATGAACAACAAACAATGAAGGTTGTTAAGTTTGTTGTAAAACTGCAATCCACAACTCTGTAACATCGGGGCTGCTCGATCAGACAGCTTGAGGAACTTCAACAACAACAACTCTGTAATAAAATCCAACCTAATTAATTTATGAATTGTACAAAATACAACCTAATTAATTTATGGATAGTACAAAATGCAAGCTAATTAATTTGGACAGTAAAAAAAAAAAATGAGAAAACATATGTGAGAAGCAATATAATATGTCTATTGTGAATGAGATGTTTTTGGGACTGAGCTGGGGGCTTGAAAGTATTCCCATCACAAATAAAAAAAATTGTCAATCACAATATCTGAGGCATGCTGTTTAAACTTGCCTGTAAAACCTACAATGCCTCATACTTATAGTAGAGGGAGATGGAGAAAGAACTAAAAACTAAGTAAGGGTTGTATAAAATAAAGGCTGCTATCAAGTGAGGGATAATGCAAGCCTTGAATAAATTGTTAGCTAGTTACGGGAGACATAGAAGTGTGTGTTAGTGATATCAACACTTGACACATGCAATAGGCTAATGGAGCTGTTTCCTGGCATTGTTTGGAGGAATCACAGACCCAAATAACCAACAAAAAAATCTCACCTTAAAATGCCTATTATAATTATATACTTTAGAGTTACAATGAATAAATACTTGTATCCAACAATTATTTCATTTTATACTCATTGAACAGTACCACACAAATGTTTTCCCATTCTTGTGTTATTCATTATCATACACACTAAAAAAAACTAATCTGAACCAGGCTAGAGTACCTTGACCAAACCTAATTTGGACTAAGGTAGAGTACCGTGACCTTACTTAACCCAAGACCAAGGCACAGTACAGAAACCTGACCTAATCTGAACCAGGGCAGAGTACCATGACCTAACCTACTCTTGACCAAGGCAAAGTATTGTGACAAGACCTAATCTGAACCAAGGCAGAGTACCATGACTTAACCTAATCTGGACCAGAGCAGAGTACCATGACCTGACCTTACCTTACCTAATCTGGCCAACCTAGGGGGGAAAATCAAACATTGGTGGTGGTGGTACAATAATAATAATAATAATAATAATAATAATAATAATAATAATAATAATAATAATAATAATAATAATAATAAAAATAAAAATAAAAATAAAAATAAAAATAAAAATAAAAATAAAAATAAAAATAATAATAAAAATAATAATAATAATAACTTAAGGGGAGCTTCTCTTGTTGCTAAATTGGAAGGCTACCGATTCCTCCAAACTCTACCAGAAAACTGAAGCCCTCAACTGTATTAATAGGTGATCAGTTTCAGGACACAGTTAGGAGGACTCACAGGCCTTCAAAATCACCAACAAAAGAATCTCTCCTTAATTATTACCAGAGTTAATTTTAAAGTTTTACCAAAATTCTGTATATGACAACCTTAACTATAATAACACACACACACAAACCATATTATTAACATTTAAGTTAGTTAACTGAAGACATGCTAATTTCTTAAGGGAACACAAAGATAGAGAAAGAGAGATTGAAAGAATGAGAATGTGTACGTACAGTTTATATGGCAGAGAGTGAGAGGGAGACAACGGGAGAGGGAAAGGATGAACTATAATATAAATGAATTGAACAGTAAATTGTTCCTGTGTTTCCTAACTACAAAGTAACTCAATGCTCCATAAACCTTTCATAGTCACGTAATTTATCATAATAGTCCTCAAAATTATATTACTGCCAGGTACAGCCGAGCTCGTAAATTCGCGACCACGTACTTAGATGTTTATGCCATCTGAGCTGGTAACACTGTTTGGGGAGGGTGTCATTGTAGGTGAAAGATTGTATCATGTCCCTCTACTATGTTCCACCTACTCTGATTCCTCACCAAATAAATATTACCAGCTCAAATGGCATAAACATCTAAGTACGTGGTCGCGAATTTACGAGCTCGGCTGTACAACATGAAAAGATAAAGATATACAGTATATATATAATACAGGTACAATGTGTTAAATAATCTCTTACCTTGCATGACTTCTCTTTCTCTTTGGCTTTTCACCTATCACCCTTCACTGGGGTATTAAGGCGAATTTGTTCTCTTATCTTATACGTTACTTGCTCTCCTCTCTCCCTTCTGTTATGGTGGTGTGTCCTCCTTGATGTTGTAGCTGATATAGTAATACTTGATGCTGTAAAGGCCGTTGGTGTTGTACTACTTTTCCAGACTTCTCTGGTTTGGATAACGTGAGATGTATTGGGAGAAGAGGTTGAGGCGAGGAGAGGTGGTTGGTCAACCACCAATCCACGGTGACAGATGGTGATGATATTGATGACTGGCTGTCCGTCCTTTTCCTTCTCTTCCTATTCCTCTTCCTGCCTGTCTGCCATTCCCCTCCAACTTCCAGGTCTATGTTGTTGCTGGTGTCATCTTTAGTGGTGGTGGAGGTGGAGCAGGAACTGGTGTCATCCTCCCCCATTTTGGGGTCCTGCTGGGAAGGTTCAGGTGGTGGTGGTGGTGCCTTCGGTCTTCCCAGTTCCTGCAGTTCTCCCGGTTGGCATAGAAACACTCTCTAACCGAGTACATGCACACGCTCGATTAGGTTAGGTTATGTCCAGATTAGGTTAGGTTAGGTTCATGTAGGGTAAAACGAGCTTGGAAAGAGAATGAGACTATTTCCAAGATTACCCCATGGCTAGTTCTATTGCTATAGCCCAAGCTCAATTCTCGGTATTTATCCAGTATATTACCATTTTGTAGCAGTGT
This sequence comes from Petrolisthes cinctipes, assembly GCA_033782935.1. NCBI lineage: Eukaryota > Metazoa > Arthropoda > Malacostraca > Decapoda > Porcellanidae > Petrolisthes > Petrolisthes cinctipes. The sequence continues at coordinate 27,268 of JAWQEG010007584.1, forward strand.
TGTCACATCCGGCTAGGTCCTGGTACTTTCCCACGGTTAGGTCCCAGTAGTTTGCCCAAGTTAGGTCCCAGTAGTTTGCCCAAGTTAGGTCCCAGTAGTTTGCCCAGGTTAGGTCCCGGTAGTCTAGCTGCTGCGGTCTAGGTTAGGATTGGTTAGGTAAGGTCTGGCTAATTCCAAAATACCCCATTTGAATATGCCCTCTCTTGAAAATGGGGCATTTCTGAAGAAAATGCCATAGAAGAAAAGTGTTTTAGAATATAAATTTAGAGTATAAATTAGTGGGTAAATAGGGTAGAAACATCGTAATAGAAAACGGCAGTATTTATTGAAAGAATTGCCGTTTTGTAGCAGTGTTGCCAGATCCAGCTAGGTCCTAGTATTTTGCCCTGGTCATTTTCTGTACTTTATCACAGATATTTCATGGTAGTTTGCCCAGGTTAGGTCCCGGTAGTTTGCCCAGGTTAGGACCCGGTAGTCTGCTGTGGTCTAGGTTAGGTTAGGTCAGGCTAATTTCAAAATTTGAATATGCCCTATCTTGGAAATGGGGCATTTGTAGAGGAAATGCCATAGAAGAAATAGTCTTAGAATGGTCTAAATAAGTGGGTAATGAAGGTAGAAAAACCATACGCGATAACGGCAATTCTTTCAATATTTACCAAAATGGCAATATACTGGATAATTACCCTATTCTCCTTGAGACTGTCTTAATTTTGGCCCAGCATTAAGCGGTGTGTGCATGTACCCGGTTAGAGAGTGTTTTTATGCTCCCGGTTGACCGGGTTGAGTGGGTGGGCAGGAGTCAAGGTTGGTGACACGTCCGCCCTGCTCCTCCCTCGTCATGCCGGCTTGCTGCCTCGTTTCTTGGTGGTAGTGAGTCAGGAGAAATGGCTATTGGTGGTAAGCCATTTCTCCTAAAGATATCCACGAGGAGGTCAGAGGGACGACCTAACCCTTCTGCAGCTAAGGCAACAGCAGTCTTAGTGCAAGCGGTGACCATGTCTGTCTGCTGCTGTTGTTGTTGTTCTAAAGGCTGTGTCTGTGTGTCGGTCGTCCTCCTCCCATGGGCCGCATGGGCGTGAAGTGAGCCAAGGACGTGGCCACCATCAGGTCCGGCTACGTTGGTAGCCTCCACGCCCTTCCTCCCTTCATCCACAGTGAAAGACACCTCCTCTCCGTCCCTCAGTGATGGTGGTGAGGAGTTGGCAGCAGAGAGAAGGATACCCTTCCTGTGGACGAAGTAGTCTCGTTCGTTACTGGTGATAAAACCATAGCCCTTCAAATGGTTAAACCACTTCACCCTACCAACAAGACGGTCACCAGGGTTTGTGGTGTTGGATGTAGGTGTTAATTGGGCCATGGATGATCGTTCTCTCCTCTGACCCTCTGAGCCTCTCACCTCTCGAGTTCTCTTCCCCGAGTTCCCACCTCGCATAATGTGGTTGTGGTAAACCGTAAATGTTTAGTTTGTTTACGTGTTACTGTCAGTGACTTGTTTAGTTTTGTTGTCAGTGTTGCCATAAGGACAAGGTTCTTGTCGAGGTGGATTGTCAGTAACCCAAAAGTAGCCCAATTTTATCATGCTGTCAGTAGGAAGAATCGAAAACAGTGATATAAAACTTCTGTAAAATAAGAGAAAACAAAGTGAAAATAAAGAGAAAAAGAAACGAAGATAACCGGAACAACAATTGAGGATAAGAAAGGAGGTGCCGTTGAAAAGGCTAGACCTCCAAAGGACGCAGTTGATCTGAGGATGAAAATGTATGTAAGACACTTAATTGTATTTCTTTCTCTCATTACCTTGGTAACAGCGGAGTAAGATTATTATATGTATAATTGCTGACAACAATTTCTGACTCATCATGCTGTTATGGAGACCATCTTTAATAAAAAACACTCCACTTAAAGCATAATGAGAAGGAAATAAGGCAATAAAGCTTTAATTCTAGTGATATTATTAGTAAAAGATATAAAGCACACTTGAAAAGTCATACTTTGTGGAAATTTATGACCCTTCGACCACAGCAGCTAGGTTATATACTGTAGGTGGGATAATGAAGTAGACGCCTTCAATCTTCAAGTAGCCAAATTGGGCTATACAACCACAGATGTTGCAACACTGTTATCATGCTGAATACATATTCGTATCGGCTCAGTAACCTATTTAATGTAATTTCTGTCATATTTCATAAGGTAAACAATAAATATATTTGATATATATTTAGCTTTAAAATTTTCTTGTAATATTAAAGATATGACAAAATTCAATGTCTGGTATACCGAGCCTAAATCAATAATTTGTACCGAATGCATCATTTCAATTTCCCGCCTTTTTATTTAACGCTAACACACGTCATTATCTTCGTATTCCTCATGGAGGTAGAATGCCTGATATTATGCCTCCATGGTAGCCTATTCCTTCCCTTATCATCCATTCTCTCTATTCCTTCCTTTATCACCCATTCTCTTTTTTCTCTCCGTTATCATCCATTCTCTCTATTCCCTTCTTAGTTGAGATAGTCGGTGGTTACCAAGACAACCGATTTGTTTATTTTTACGCCAACAGATATGATAAGGAGAGAAGGGACACATGTGAGACTAAATGAGGAAGGGAGTGAATGCACCTGCCTGAGTAAAGGAAGAGAGTAGAGGAGGTAGCAGAGGACATGAAGGACAGCCTATTAATCGTATAAGTTGGTGGGAACAGCCTGAAAGAAATTGGAGAAGAAGAGACTGTGAAGGAAGTTGTGCCAGCAGTGAAGGCAGTGAGAGGAAAGAACACGAGTATGGTAGTAGTGGGAGTGATGAGGAGACCAAAAAAGGGACTGCAGTATGAGCGAGTAAGGAAGAGAACGAATAAGAGGATACATGAAAAGCTTAAGAAGTTGGAGATATATAGAATGAATGCAAGGGAAGAAAGGGAACGTGATGAGGATACCAAAAGAGGGACTGCAGGATAAGTATGTAAGGAAGAGAACGAATAAAAGGATGCATGAAGAGCTTAAGAAGTTGGAGATAGAATGGATGCAAGAGAAGAAAAAAGAGAACGTCAGCTTCATCGACTTTGACAGAGACTCACGGGACGACAGACTGTTTGCTGCAGACGGAGTACACCTACTAAATAACACAGGAGCTGAGAGGATGGGATGACGACTGTTTGAGTGTCTGAGTGGGTGAGGGCGAGATCGCTATGCCCACAAAACGACGCCTGACAACCTAGACGGATAGATACAGAGAGGAGAAGAGTAGAAACCAACAAGGCGAGAAACTGCATGTAGATTGGATGTATGAATGTTAAAGGATGGGGCAACAGCGAGGTCATATAGCGCCAGAAAAAGGTGACAGAGAGGTGAGACAGCAAGCAGGAAGGAAATAGAAAAAAAAAGAGGTACAGTCGAAGAACTAAAAGCTAGTAGCTGGGGCCGAAGGGGCGCCAAACCCTTAAATTATTGCCTACATCACCAATGCAGGCAATACCACGCTACGGGAGGAAAGTATGAGGATATATTATGACATTATAGAGAACTAAGTGAGTGGAAGTTTGATGATATGAGATATGATGTACGAATGGATGAAAATGAGTACCGTATGTGATGATTGCAAAAAGGCGGAAAAAGAAAGAGAAGTTAGACGGAGGTGTAGCCTTCCTTCTAAAGAAGGAAATGAATATGAAAGTTAAAGAAATGGAGGTTGGAAGCAGTGCAAGTAGTGAGGATGTGTTAGTTGTAAGAGTTGAATGCTTGAATAACCAGCAAAAGCCTGAAAGAGTAATAATGGTAACAGCATATATGACTGGAAGGTGAGAGAGCTAGAAGAAAGAATGGTGAGAAGTACAGTATATTGAAGAAGATTGTAAGAGAGTATGCAAATGAAAGAGTAATTATCATGGAAGATATAAATGCTCACATAGGTATACTAGGAGAACAAATGAACAGGAATGGTGAATTGCTTGCTGATCTTCATAAATGAGATGGATATGGAGAACCTGAATGAAACTTTATGAGAAGGACGTGTAACATGGAGGGCAAAGAACCAAGAATCAGCAATTGACTATGTATTAGTGAATGGGAGAATGGGAGAAATCGTGTCGCGTATGTGGATATGTGAATACAGAATGATTGATATTGTGTCTGACCATAATATGTCGGTGGTGGAAAGTATGTTGTAAAGGAGAAAGGAGAAGAAAGTGAAAGATAGGAAAGGAAAATGGAGGCTGAGAGATGTACATTGGGAGGACTTCCAGGTTGATCTGAGTGAACGAAGATGGATAGATGGAAATTTACATGATGTGAACGAGATGAATGATAAACTTGTAGAAGAAAATATGAGGAATGCTGCAGTCAGCCAGATAGAGTTGTAAAAGCAAATGGAAGAAAGAACCAGCAAACTATATAGTGGAATGAAGAGATCAAGAATGCTAGAAAGAACTTAAGAGATTAAATGGAATATGCAGACAGCTGAGAAAGAGAAGACGTGAAAGTGACGAAGGTGACGAATACCAGAATGCATAGAAAGAATATGGAAAACAACAAAGAGTGACAAAACGAAAGATTAGGGAAGCAAAAGTACAGTGCAATATGAGTGTGTTGCAGTCCCTCAAAGAAAAAAGAATTGGAAGGTGGTCGTGGATGGTATAGATTCATGAGAGGTGAGGGAATGTCAAGTAATGAAAGTGTAGAGAGTTTGAAAGTAAATGGTGTATATATAACTGACAAGGAGAAAATGAGAAACTGTATAAAAGAATTCCCGGAGAGTATTTGAGGGGCGGGAGAGTATTTGAGGCGCGGGAGAGTATTTGAGGCGTATAGGTGAGATATCTGATGCGAGAAAAGAAAGTGTTACAATGGAAAGCAAGAATGCAGAGGAACCGAATAAAAAAATAAAAAGATAAAAAGTTGTAAAGTGTGTGAAAGGGCAGGAAAACTGCAAGGCAGCTGGACCAGATGAAATTCCGTATAAAATGTACAAGAATGAAGGTGAGGTGGTGGTGGTGGAGAGGATGACAGAGTTATCTATTAACAAAGTGTGGGAAGAAGAGAGAATACCTAAGAGTTGGAATGAATGTAGAGTGACATTTCTACATAAGGGAGGATGTAAGAGTAAGAATGAGCTTAAAAACTACAGACCGATAGCGTTTCTAAACACAACAGGAAAAATCTTCAGTGCAATGTTGAAAGATATAATAGACTTTGTAGATGGATTGAGAGCGAGAGTAGGCTACTGGGTGAGGAACAGAATGATTTCCGTATAGATAGGAGAGCAGAAGACATTATGTGTGTGGCGAATGAACTGATTGAAAGAAAGAAGGATGATGGATGTAAGCTATAGGCCTACAAATATTTCCTAGACACAGAGAAAACATATGATAGGGTTGATAGGAATATGTTATGTAGAGTGTTCGAAAAGATAGGCCTAAGTGATAAATTAGTCAATATTGTAATAAGTATATAATAAAGATACAAGAGCTCTGTATAGACTAGAAGATCTAGAATCAGACTGGGTAAGAAGTGAGAGAGGAGTTAGGCAAGGATGTATACTTTCACCAACCCTATTTAGCTTATACACAGAAGAGTTAGATTTGAAAGTTAGAAGAATGAATGTAGGAGTAAGGGTTGGAAATGACAGACTATGTATGTTATTGTATGTAGATGATGTGGTAATTATGAGTGGAACAGCAGAGCAACTCCAAAGTATACTAGATATTGTAGGTGAATATGGGAGAGATTTCGGGGTGAAACTTAGCAGTGAAAAGAGCAAAGTAATGATTGTGAGTAGGACAGATGGATGATAAAAGTAACTACACATTCAGACAGGGAGAGTATGAATTGAGACAGAAGAATACAAGTACGGTACCTAGGAGTATGGCTGAGCCCGAATGGATGTGAAAAGACCAAGAATGAAAAGATCAGCATAACAAACCAATGAGTTTCATGGATGACTTGGAAGTGTAGCAAGGCTGAAGGCAAGTAAATATATAATATGGTGAGAGAAGTATGGAAGAGTGTGACTGTCCCTAGTATTATGTATGGCATGAAGGTGATTACATAGAAGGAGAGTGAGATATATAAGTTGGAAGTGGGACAAAATAGAGTAGAGATAATGGCACACTGAATGTATCCAGGTAGGCTATACAGTGACAGTGTCTTTGAGAGTGGTATGGGATGGAGTTGGTTACTTTTAGAGAAAGATTGATGAAAGAGACCTTTAAGTACAAATTAAGACTGGAACGAATAGAATATACAAGATTGGTAAAGAAGGTTTATCTGTGGAATGGAAGTTATATAGCAAATGGGGGAAAATGGTATGAATGAATGGTATGGTTGATGAAGAGTAATGGTGCATGAATAGAGAATGATGAGTAGCAACAGGGAGGGGCTAGAATGGCATGCAACGAAATGGAAAGGTGAGATGAATAAGGAAGTGAAATGCCTGGGACTATGAAAATGGAAAAATGGTATGGAACAGAAGAAAACACTAGAATGGTATAAGGAGAGAAAATGGCCTAGTATATGTAAGACGGTGTGAGGGAAGCCAGTGGGTGGTGATCAACTCTTCAGAGCTATGTTAGGACCCAAGGTATGGAGGTGAATACAATAAGTTACAGATGGTATGAGAGCCAACCAATGTAAGGTATGCAAGATGTGTGACATGGGAGAGAATGAGACTGTACAACATGTAATACTCGAATGTGAGAAGTATGACAGAGAGAAAAGGGAAATGATGCAACAAATAATCCTGCCTCAGCTGGGATGTGAGATGGATGAAGTGTTGGAAAAATCCTGGAGGGAATGTATGGTGGTACAATGCCTACACTATATGAATTGTTGCACACTTTGATGGCTATAAGTAGAGGAGAATAAATGGAACACATATAAATTAGTTTTACTTATTCTATATTTACACAAGTGATATCAAAATGGGCGAAAGCATATATTTACAAACTAAAATAAGACCGATGTTGTGGTCTGTGTTGTGGTCCGGGTGGGCGGCCCGGACCACAATGATTCCAGCCCGGTCCGCAGCAGGTGGTGGGCCGCCCCTTAGGTGACTGCCTGCAGCACCTTACTAGCGGGGCGGGGGCAGCGGGCCGGGCAGGGGGCGGGCGACGGGCGTACAGCAGATGTCCGGGGGCTGGAGCGGGGCGGGGCGATGGTTCTGGCGGGGTGAAGTACTTAGTAACCATACCCATACATCATGGAGGAACACTTGGTAACGGTATGGTACTCAGGCACGGTGTTGTACACAGTCATTGTTACATACTGGTTGACAGACTCCGTAATGGTGTGGTAGACATACTCTTGCTTCACTTGTGTCTCATACTGAGTGACATAGTATGGGTTGGTGACTGTCATGGTGACGTACTGTTGCTGCACCTTGGTCTGGGTCACATAGAAACCCTTAGTCTCGTATCCCGTCTTGGTCACCGTGTTGGTCATGGGGTAACTCTGGGTGGCCGTGTGGGTGATGTAAATAGCTTCAGTTTCTGTAAAGTAGCGCTGAGCTGTGTTATAGCCGTAGGCAGACTCAGTCATGTACACAGGCACGGTGACCATTTTAGTGTCATAGAGGACCTTGGTTTCCGTATAAATGTTGGGCTCGGCATAGGCAGTCATAGTGGAGTACTGGATAATGGTCTTAGGATACACCAGAGTCTCGGTGATGTAGGCGTAGAAGGTGGTGGCAACACCCTTGACCACCTCGGCATAGTGACCCTGGGTGTCCTGCACGTCCTTGGTCATGGTCTTGGTGACGTAGCGAGGGTAACAGGCTTGTTCCTTGGGTGGGGGGCCGTATGAGGGCTCTACCTTAATGTAACCAGGGGAGGCTCCATAGTCTGGGAGGGCAGTTACACACCACGCCAGCCCCACCACCACGCCCAACACAGCTGTCCCGAACATCTGTAACACAACACAAAGTTAGTCATGTGCTTATAGAGAAAAACAATATCAAAGAGGACACGATTATAATTGTATGATAAAGTTCTTACGATACTAAAAGGCTACTGTTAGTAGTTTATTAACTCTAACTGTTGGTCTCTGTAATATTGGTCCATAAGAGTCATTCAATTGGCTCGCTCTCATTCACATGATACAGGACTTTTGATCGTGACTGTAACTATAAAAACTGTGCTCATTATCTGATATAACGTCAAGCGAATTGCATGTAATCATAATAGCGGGACACGCATGAAGTCTCAAAGCTTCCTGTCTACACCTCAACCTATTTATAGAGTGTCTGTCATTGGTGTTGGTAAAAAAAGAAAGTTACTTCAGCCACCAAACCTTCATCTTTACTGTTGTTTCCCTCACACTTGTAGACTTTGTATAGAGTAATCAACCACCATTGTAAGGACCAGTAGATCTGTTTCAGTTTGATGATCTTTTGAATTTTTTGTAACTACCTAATAATATGTATGTATGTATGTTTTCCACTCTCGTCGTAACATCAAGTAAGAGAGTCATCAAAACACACAACCAGAATAGAGGAAATGACGAGGAACATCCATAAACCGTACAGTACAATATTGTGGTGGTAAAATTAAGGGCAGTAAGTAGTCAGTTGTGGGAAATTAGGGAGCTGCTGCAGATCCCACTAAAGTCTAATAAACTGTGCCACGAAAACAGCAGAACCTCATCTTATTAAGGGGAGAGTATACTTTTGGTACATTGGAGCGCCCCTTGATTCCTCCAAAGTATGCCAGAAAACAGAACCAGAGGAACAAAAATAATGGTGGCCTGTTGCTTGGAATAGTTAGGAGGAGGAATAATTTGCTCCGGATTTACCAACACTGTATTCTCCCCTTAAGGTGGTAATTCTTTTTTGTTACATTGGAGTGCCTTGATTCCTCCAAAGTATGCCAGAAAACAGAACCAGAAGAGCAAAAATAATAGTGTTCTGTTGCTTGGAATAGTTAGGAGGAATAATTTGCTCCGGATTTACCAACACTGTATTCTCCCCTTAAGGAGGAAATTCGGTGTTGGTAAATTTGGAGCAACTGAATCCTCCAAACTATTCCAAGCAACAGAACACCATTATTATTGTTCATCTGGTCCTGTTTTCTAGCATACTTTGGAGGAATCAAGGCACTCCAATGTAACAAAAGCGAATTACTCCCTTAAACCAGGCAGGGTGTGTGTTGTTGTATGTATAGCAGAATTTGGAAGGACTGACTAAGCAAAGGTTACAATATCACAACAATCTTCCTCTGCAGTGTAGGCTATAGAATTTTCCTTTGCGTTGTTATTACTGAACATAATCGCTTTCTCCCATCATCCTCCTCCTTCCCCCCCCCCGACCCCCCTCTACCCCCACCCCCTCTACCCCCACCACCACCTGGACTCTTGTGGTGGAACTGGGAAGTGAAAGTGGCATCGTATACTACCTCCTCCCCCCTTCCCCTCTCCCCCCTTCCCCCCTCCCCCCTCTCTCCTATCCTCTAGCTTCCTCCACCCCCCCCCTCTATATAGCTCTCCCCTCCCTTATTGCTCTCTCCTCCCCTGCCCCCCCTCCATCCATCTGTCTCCCTTCTCCATCATCCCCTCCCCTCCAATTAACACATTACCCTCCATCCATCTCCCTTCTCCATCACCACCCCTCTTTCCTCTCCCCTTCCAGCACCATCTCCCTTCTCCATCACCACCCCTCCTTCCTCTCCCCTTCCAGCACCATCTCCCTTCTCCATCATCACCCCTCCTTCCTTTCCCCTTCCAGCATACACCATCTCCACCTATATATACCCCATCTCCTCCCCTCCCTATAGCTCGTTCTCTCTACACCATCCAATCAACTCTTGTATCTCCACACCCTTCACTTATCTTGCCTTTTTCGCCCCACATTGCAAACCCCTACCTTCTCTTCACTTCAACTCTCTCTTCTCTTACTCCTCCTCCTCCTCCTCTTGGCCAACTCTCTCCCTTATCTCCCCTCCTCTTCAATTAACTCTCTCCCTTTCTTATTACTCTCCCTATACTGTTCACTAGTGTCACTCCTCTCTCCTCCTCTCTTCAGTTCAGTTCTCCCCCTCCTCTTCTTCACTTCAGTTCTCTCCCCTCTCACTACTACTTCCCGTCTCGTCTCCACATAGAAGATTAGAAGGTGTAGGGAAAGCACAACACAGTCATAAACACTGACACGGCTGGGAGGCACAAAACCATCACGGCGTTAATGTTGTTGTTGTTGTTGTTGAAGTGTTGGTGGCTGCAGATGTTGATGACCAAGGAAAGTCTTAATGAAGCTTGGGAAAATATAATGTACATTCTTTTTTTGTGTGTGTGTGTCTGTAGCTGTGTTTAAAATGCCTTATAAGTTGCCTGATAATATTATTTAAGTAGGTATGCATTGTTTGTCGTGTGTGTGTGTGTGTGTGTGTGTGTGTGTTATTTCAAATCAATCTTAAGCCAGCTACTATACAGGAAGGATATTGGACGTGAATTTAGTCTCGGGAATGTAAGAATGATAAGCAAACACACACACCAACACAATATCACGAGATCGAAACGTTGTACACACACACACACACACACACACACACACACACACCCACACACACACACACACACACACATTATCACAAGAGATCGAAATGTTGTACAAAAAAACAAAACAAAAATAAACACACACATTATCACAAGAGATCGCAACGTTGTACACACACTAATACACACACATTATCATTGTGGCTTTTGCGTGATAAAAAAAGAAATAATAATAAAATGACACCACGAATTAATGAAACGTTTAAAATCAGCCTTTCTCACATTGTAACCCTTTCATTCATCTGACCCCTTCCCCTTCCCCTTGTAACCAATTAAAGAGTATATACGCCTATTTATTAGTATGTCAGTAACTAACTCCTCTTGAATAATGCACCTGTTTTGAAGCTATATCAGGAGTTCTTATTTTTCTTTACCAACAACAGAAGGAAGGATAAGGAAGTTTCCCTGAGCGACGCCAGAGTGAAACCCGCGCCGCCAACATCCGGGGTGAAAGCTGAGAGGCGCCCACCACCGGTTTGTTGTTACTGGAACGTGCAACAACCCAGCCGGACTCTCACCAGCCTCTTGAAAGCACACGCAACGACGATTCAATAACAACAACAGCAACAATAAAACACTCACTGTACGCAAGCAAAACTGTAACACGAACGAGTAAAAAAGCAAGAAATCTAACGTTAATAAATGCAACAACAAAAACACACAACGACGACTCAATAATAACAACAACAACAAAACACTCACTGTACGCAAAACTGTAACATGAATGAGTAAAGAAGCAAGAAATTGTTAATAGATGCAACAACAAAAACACTCAATAATAACAAAATACTCACTGTACGCAAGACTGTAACATGAAGGAGTAAAAAAGGCAAGAAATCTAACGTTAATAAATGCAACAACAAAAACACACTGTATGACTCAATAACAACAAAAAAATCACTGTACGCAAAACTGGAACATGAACGAGTAAAAAAGCAAGAGATTGTTAAAATATCCAACAACAAAACACGAACATATATATATAAACCCGAAAACTCACCATAAACAAAAACTACAACTTGAACACACCTAACAAGCAAAGATAAAGCAAGAGGCCGTTGAATAATACATGTAATAAAAGCAGGTACATTATATCAATCAGCAAAAAACTCACCTTAGACAAAATTACCAGCCAGTCGAAGATGGAAAAACAAGCAAAGACGCAAAAAAGAGAAAACTATTACAAGCAACAAAAGCATATAAACAGACAAAATAATGCATCAACAGAAAACATACCGCCGCGGAAGGAAACAATTTACAGAGCAAATAACCGTAAATACAATCACTTGACGCAATAATAACGAAATCATTTGTCTGCACACGTACGTACAGTGACAGCCGCTAAACACCACCTACACTCTAACAAACCTAATAATAATCTCGCAGTTCTACAAAATATGAAACCCAACCACAATTAACCAACACCTACAAACTGTGAATTCATGTCCATATCGGCATTATTAATCTTAAAACATTGCATTTGTTAACGTGTGTGTACGAGTTGGTACGACATAAGTAGACACATTAGGGTTGAAGATGTCATGCATTAGCTTTCGCGACTTGATGTAGCCTACTGAGAGAGAGAGAGAGAGAGAGAGAGAGAGAGAGAGAGAGAGACAACCAGCTCGGTGAGGCTCCAATAACACCCTTTACTTTCTAGCTCCCCCAGGCGTGGTGACCTCCCTTACCCGAGACTGGACCCTCTGCCCTCTCAGCCTCTCTCACTCACTCACTGGCTAGTTGACTGGAATGATGAGGCAGGAGTTGAGGGTGTGTTTACTGTACGACGAGGGACAAAGGCCATGTGTGTTTACTGTATATACAACGATAGACAACAACAAACCCCCTGAACTGTGATTACCTAATAGCTACTACCCTTACCTCACTGATTGCATGGCTGGTATGAGGGACCAAGATCGTATACAGACAGGAGTGAGGGTGTGTTTACTGTATACACAACGGTAGAGAACAACAACAACAACAACCCCCTGAGCTGTGATTACCTAATAGCGACTACCCTAAAATCCCGTGTGTCATCCGCAACAAAGAACCTAATCACTTTAAAGTAGGGGTTAGGTTACCTCTGTCTGAAAGCCAAATGTGGTCGAAATACACTTAGGATACGCCTCTGATAGCTGCAAGTTAGGTATGGGTAAGTGGAGATTCTTTTGTTGGTGAATTGGAAGGTCTGTGATTCCTCCAAACTACGCCAGGAAGCAAACGACCCTAATGTTAATTTAATGGGGGATCTGTTTCCTAGTATAGTTAAGAGGAATCAGTAGCCTCTCAATTTACCAAGTACCAACAAGAGAATTTCCCCTTAAGTAGCTTCGCCCTTCTCCCTCCTCCACTGCTCCCTCCTCCACCTCTCCCTCCTCCTCCTTCTCTCTCTCTCCTTCACCTCTGTACAGAAACTCTACCGTCATCAAAATATGCTGGCTGGGAATCGGCCTTGCTAACTCCTAATGAGGTTGGTTGCCAGGCTGCCCGCTTTCTCCTTTTCTCTCTCTTACTTTCACTACTTTTCTCTCATGCCATCCATGCACCTTTCTCCCTCACGTGCACTCTCTCTTCCTCACGTTGTCTCCCTCCTTCCTTCTTGCCTTGTCTTCCGGTCTGGTACAGCAGGTGTATATAATCGACCTCTCACTTCCTGCCATCACCTCATGCACCTCACCTTTTGCCCGTCACACCCCAAATAGTTTATACAGCGCGTGTTGTAACTTCACGCTTGAATGAAAATATGCATTAAAAACCTGACAGAATCCGGTTAAGGAAGATAAACACTGTAAGAGGAAGAAGGAAGGAAGGGGTCTTGATTGACGACGTTTCGCTACTGCTTCTTCAGGAGGAATGTATCTTTGACCTGAAGAAGTGATAGACAGTAAAAGCGAAGCGTGGCTAATAAAAAAAATTCCTTAACCAACTTTATGTTTGAATCAGTGTAGGTTATTATTGCAGGTATTGGGTGAACATACATACAGTAAGTTATATAGGGGAGAATATCTTGTTGGTGAATTGGAGGGTTACTGAGTCCTCCTCCAAACCATGCCACGAAATATATCCCCTATTAGTAACGGTGAGGTCATCTGTTTGTTGGCATAGTTTGGAGGAATCAATTGCCTTCTCATTTACCAACTAGAAACTCCCCCTTTTAAGCAGTGGTGAAAACTGGTCAGTGAACAATAGACACGACACCTCTTGACACTGTTGTTTTCTATCTCAGTAACCTCTTTGAAACCAATTATACTTTTACTTTAATCTGAGCGGTAAAGAAACAAGAAATTTGTCAGTAATAATGTGATAACAAATACCAGAACTATAATCTTAACATTTGGGGTTAATGCAAGAGACCTTTTGGGAAGAGAGAAAAAGAGAGAAAAGGAGAGAAAGAGAGAGAGAGAGGGGTACGATAGTTCATATACTTTCCAGCTGACACTCCACCCTGAAGGAAGAAGGAAGGGAGGCAAACCATTGTGTACCGAGGGACCTTTCTCTTCCTGCTGCTGCTGCTGTTGTTGCTGGTGTTGTTGTTGTTGTTGGTGTTGTTGTTGTGTGTGTTACTTAGCAAACAACACTCTACCCCACCAATGCTATTTATTTACACAGGAATATACACACAAAAAACATTTACTGGAGCCTGACTTATACTCTCTATTATCAGATGTGTTCCAGATTATTATGATAGCCTATTATTATTATTTTGTGACAGCAATATTACTGTGTTTAGCCTGCGTGATCGAGTACCCCAAATATGATTGTGCTTGCCTGTCATGTAGCCTAGATGACACAATTTTAGAAAGATCCTTTATTGACGACATAAATCATTGAGAAAATTTATATCTTACATCGATTTAGAAGGAGAATTCCCTGAAGTCACACGAACATATCCTATAACCCATGCAGAGTATAGGTCAGGTCCAGGTAAATATTTTGTGTGTATATTCCTGTGTAAATAAATGTGGGGTAAATTGTAGTTTGCTAAGTAACACAGACGCCAACACCAGCAACACAACAACAACAACATCAACAGCAGGAAGAGAAAGGTCCCTCGGTATACAATGGTTTGCCTCCCTTCCTTCCTTCCTTCAGGGTGGAGTGTCAGCTGGAATGTATTATGAACTATATCGTACCTCTCTCTCTCTCTCTCTCTCTCTCTCTCTCTCTCTCTCTCTCTCTCTCTGTCACCTGGAAAGTATTATGAACTATATCGTACCTCTCTCTCTCTCTCTCTCTCTCTCTCTCTCTCTCTCTCTCTCTCTCTCTCTCTCTCTCTCTCTCTGTCAGCTGGAAAGTATTATGAACTATATCGTAATTCTCTCTCTCTCTCTCTCTCTCTAAGCTTGTCCTCACTTTCCTGAATGTAAAAGAAAAAACAATACCATACATGTGACAGACTTGAGGGGGCCTTCTGTCGTGGTCAAATTGAAATGCAACTGCTTCCTCCAAACTACGCCACCAAACGAATTACCTCAGAAAAAGAATAGGGGATCTGTTTTGTAACACATCAGTTTGGAGGAATCAATATCCATCCAATTCGCCAAACATTCATTCCCCTTACAATTCAACCCATTTCACTACTTAATTAATGGGATAGTATTATACGCTGTTGATAAATGTAGAGTAACTGATTCCCCCAAATTATTCCAGGCAACAAAACACCATTATTTTTATTAATCTGGTCCTCTTTCCTGGCAAACGTCGAAGGAATCAAGGCTCTCTAATGTACGAAAAGTGTATACGTATCCCCTTATTAACTAACTTACAAAGGTTGGAATGGCATGAGACTGACGGTATGTATGTAGAAGAAATGGCACAAGAATCCAGCCAGCCCTCATGACACCAATTTATTATTTTACATCCCAAAGAACGTACCCCAAAATGATGACTGATATTATCCTCTACCGTAATGTATATTCAGGAAGTCTTAAATCACGGGAAGGTGAAATCTGTGTGGCGGTCTGAACAACACAACACCCAAACAATGAATGTGGCAAACGAATCTAAATTATAGGTGTTAAGGTGGTAATTCTTTTTTGGTACATTGGAGGAGTGCCTTGATTCCTTCAAAGTATGCTAAGGAAACGGGACCAGAAGAGCTAAAATAATGGTGTTCTGTTACTTGGAATAGCTTGGAGGATTCAGTTGCTCCAGATTTACCAACACAAAACTTCCCCCTTAAGGGTGTGTGTGTGTGGGGGGGGGGGGGGTAAAGGGGGGGGGGGTACAATACTGCATGGTAAAAAAACTGGAGCAAGTGATTCCTCTAAAGTTCTAAACAATATTCCAGGCAACAGGCCACCATTGTTACTGTTAATCTGGTCCTGTTGTTTGTTTCCTGTCATACTTTGGAGGAATCAAAGAGGAACTCCAGTGTACCAAAAGTATACTAACTCCTTAAAACATACCAGGACTGAAATGTACTGGAACTGGAACTGGAGATCAATGGGTTAAGTAGGTAATATACACTTTTGGTATATTAGAGCACCTTGATTACTCTAAAATATGCCAGGAAACAGGACCAGATGAACAAAAATAATGGTGTTCTGTTGCTTGGAATAGTTTAGACTTTAGAGGAATTAGTTACTTCAGATTTATCAATACTGTACCGTCCCCTTAAGTAGCAGTATAAAGAAACGTCATCAAAATAGGCTTCTCGTTATAATACACCACACACACACACACACACACATACACACACACACATACACACACACAGACACACACACACATCAAACCACCCACCTTAGCAGTGCTGGCGTGAAAGTGCGTACGTACACACTCGTGGCGGGAAAGAACACACACACACCCCAAAAAAAAAAAAAACATATATATAGCAGATGACGGGAAAATTATAGCTCTTGGGTGGCAAGAAATAGCCCGAGGGGTGGCGAGATATAGCCCGGGGCGGTAAAATTTGCCTGTGGGCGGGAAAAGCCACCTATGATACATAATCTAGATGATACATAATAGCTGGCATGAATACAGAGGCAGCATAATATATACATACATACATACATACATACATAGCAGGATATTCTCCGTGCCAGACAATGCATAATACAAGCAGCACTGGGGAATATGTGTCAGGAGGATATGTGTGTGTGTGTGTGTGTGTGTGTGTGTGTGTGTGTGTGTGTGTGTGTTGGTTGGTTGGTACTCTGAGTGTGTGAGGTCTGCGTGTGTTAAGAGAATTTGCGTGTGTTTGGTTGATTGGGTGGTTCTCTGAGTGTGTGTGTGTGTGTGTGTGTGTTGGTTGGTTGGTTGGTTCTCTGAGTGTGTGAGGTTTGCGTGTGTTAAGAGAATTTGCGTGTGTTTGGTTGGTTGGTTCTCTGAGTGTGTGAGGTCTGCGTATGTGTTGGGTTTGCGTGTGTCAAGGGAATTTGCGTGTGTTGGATTGGATGGTTCTCTGAGTGTGTGAGGTGAATGAGAGCTGAGAGTTTGGTTTAATATATATCCTATAATTATAGAGTATACTGTCAACAACAAGAGTGTGGTATACTGCTAGCCTGCCCAGAGGTCATTCAACTGTCAAGAGAGTGAATGGATTCTCGACACACACACACACACACATTACACTTTCTCTGGCACCCACGACACCTGTTTCCCACTACACATGTTTCCCTGGGCTGCGGTCTGGTCGTTCTGTTCTGACTAGCAATTATGAAGTGTGTGTGTGTGTGTGTGTGTGTGTGTGTGTGTGTGTGTGTGTGTGTGTGTTTATATACGGTATATATATCATACAATACACGACACCTCTGTTAAATTACTGTATAAGAGTTGACACGATTTCGTTTCGTTTATTGTATTAACATTTTAGTTTCTGTACAGCAACGTATAAACATTTTACAACACGCCAATTTACTGTAAACATCACCAATCATATAATTAATTTTCCGCTTTCATGACCCAAAATCTCATCAGCAGCGCATCTATGAACTCTTTGTTAAAATCTGCGGCGACAGTATACATAAGGAGTCAAAATGATCCTTCACTGAGCTGTTAAGGACCTTGTGATATAGTAAAAATATTTGAGGTAAGTCCTTCAAATATTGCTACCAAACACCACATAGATTGAAGGAGCTTGTTTCGTGGCATAGTCAGGAGGAACCAGAAGCCACCAAGTCTTATAATATATGATCACAGGGTCCTTAATAAAGTGTCCAAATTTCACTGCTGTAGAGTAAGATCTGGAACACTAACTAACAGAACCCTATACAACCAAATCTAAGCATAGTATTATTGTCCTCGTACACAGATACCAACAACACCAGGAGAATATATGTACAGTCACTCATAAAAGTTCGTATGGGTCCGTGTGTGGCAGACAGACACACGGACGGACCCCCACGAACATTTATTTACGAGTAACTGCACATGTACAGCACCTCGAGGAAATGGTCACTGCAACATTAATGGTTTCGTTTCAGTGCAGTGAAAAATTATTCCAACCCAAGTTATCTTGATAATGAAGATGATGAGGAGGACGATTTCTATGACCGTGTGTGTGTGTGTCTGTGTGTGTGTGTGTGAGTGTGTATGTGTGTGTGTGTGTGTGTGTGTGTGTGTGTGTGTGTGTGTCTGTGTGTGTGTATGTGTGTGTGTGTCTGTGTGTATGTGTGTGTGTGTGTGTGTGTGTGTGTGTATGTGTGTGTGTGTGTCTGTGTGTATGTGTGTGTCAGTCTGCTCGGCTACAGGTACGGACTGTCGGGCATTGACCAGCGGGAAATAAAGGCTTGTCATCAAGAACTGCCTGGAGCTGGTGATATCTAAAACAGCTACAATGAAGGAAGGTGTAACAATAGGGAGAGAGTACCAACCACTACAACACTAGGGTGGGGTGGAATGCCGCGACATCTCTTACAATTGTGGGTGGGTGGGTGGGTGGTGGTGATGGTGGTGGTGGGTGTGGTTGGATGGCTGGTAGGTGGTGGTGGGTGTGGTTGGGTGGCTGGTAGTGGTGGTGGGTGTGTTTGGATGGGTGGTAGTGGTGGTGGGTGTGGTTGGATGGGTGGTACTGGTGGTGGTGGGTGTGTTTGGGTGGGTGGTGGTGGTGGGTGTGGTTGGATGGGTGGGTGGTAGAGGTGGTAGTGGTGGGTGTGGTTGTTGGGTGGTAGTGTCCTTCTATCTTGAGAAGTGAGGGAGAGGGGGGAAGGGAAGGGAAGGGGGAGGATTCAGCTAACAATATAAAGGAAGAATAACTCCTAGAACAATATAGTTTCCTGTACATTAATTATTTTTTATTTATTTTTCCGGTGAATGTAATGCAACTCAAAACAAAAACACCAAAATGTACACGCGAAGAATGACCCCACGCCCAGTCCGTGTGTGTGTGTGTGTGTGTGTGTATGTGTAGGAAATCTCTCCCGACCCATACTGGCCTTAAAAGCGTCTTAAAAGGAAAGAGATATAGTTCTGAGCAGATGAAGGTGAAACACGACTTCAGTCACTGGACGTAAACAATACATAGGTGCCAGTGGAACCCTAAACTGCATGGCGTAAGAAATGGATCATCCCTCGTGGTGAATTATTTACTGTATGCTCAACAATGTATCCTTCACCACCATACACACACACACACACACACACACACACTATCATTATCAACATCACAACCGTATATAGCTGTACACACACACACACACACACACACACACACACACACACACACTATCATTATCAACATTACAACCGTATATAGCTGTACACACACACACACACACACACACACACACACACACACTATCATTATTACCATCACCACCGTATCTCCTGCTGTCACCAATACAACACCTCTCTCTACTCACACCCATGAACCATCAACATCACACATCACCACCACCATCACACACTACAAGTCACCAGACCTCAAGGAAGGTATTAATAACTTCACCACACACCTATCGTACCTATTCCTATTCCGATCATAATAGGTAGTGTCCTGAATATGCACTGGACCCTCCTTCACTATGATGACTGAATGACAAATGTATAAGGTGGGGACAGTATACTCGAACACGGGACATATACTTCACTTAATTAAACCCAGACAACTTGCTAGCAATACTGCTACACAAAGTAAGTATTTCCCCCCCCCCCTCTAACTACCACATCACCATCGCTGACACCTGACTAAAGCACCATTCCAATAGTACCCTCACTATCACAACACACATACACACACACATACACACATACATTACATGCATGACCACTCTCTAACTAAGAATCAAAACCATATACCCTAAAATGTACAGTACACCACATAATTGCAAGACACTTGAGATACAGATTACGACATACAATGAGACAAGATCAAAACACAATACATTCACCAGTAGCTGTACTTCTTTTCAATCACAGTTACGACTTGAAGTTACCTTAACTGAATGGGATTCCTCCTCTCAAACTAACAAGTGTGAATTGCAATATGAATCTTGTCGTCTAGTCCTACTGTTATAATCTCGTGTCTTTCATGGAATAGGAATTTCAAAAAGAGTATTATGGTGCGGTAATATACGGAACATTTCCTTGCACACAAGTACCGTAGGTCGCTGTTATGATATATTTTCTTGTTGCTAAAGACGTGAAATAATTAAATGAGAGACTTATTAATTCCGAAATAATTATTCAATCGCATGCAACTCAAACGTCCTGCCGTAACCACACAACACTCACAGACAAACACGAATCCTACCCACCATTCAATGTTTACAAAACCAAACCAACAAATGTTACCTCTGCTGTACTATTGCCCGTCCGTAACGTTCTTCAAGACTGTGGCGGGAAGCAGCAGTCCGGGGCTTATATAGAGAGTGTGCCGTGGTGTGGGAACGTTGCCAAGTGAAACCATTTGTTGGTTTCGCGGCAACGTTTGGAGGCTCTGTAGTCTCCACCGTCGTCAATTATTATCCAACATTCGACATGAGCTGGTACTTATATATATTTTACGACCCCATATCCAAGTAAAGCTAGAACTATATGAAGGGTATGCAAGATAAATTGAAGTACAGATTACATCCATGGTAGAAACGATTGAAAGGAAAGTGAAGGTAGCTTGCAGTCTTCTAACCGTGCCACGAAACAGACCACCTACT
Source organism: Petrolisthes cinctipes (assembly GCA_033782935.1). Lineage (NCBI taxonomy): Eukaryota > Metazoa > Arthropoda > Malacostraca > Decapoda > Porcellanidae > Petrolisthes > Petrolisthes cinctipes. The sequence goes on from JAWQEG010007584.1 coordinate 47,897, forward strand.
TGGCCCCACCCTCTTCATGGATTAACATCACTTCCAATGTTCATCACTGCTGTAATCTTTCATCGACTTGCTGCTACTGACACTACTCGTACGGTTTGTGTAGTGGCAGAGGTCCGATGTAATGTTGTGTTTCATGTACTGTACGTATATAGTTTTAAGGAAATGAATTGGTATCGATCGGTAAGTGTCTGTGGAGGAAGGGAAAGTTGAACCGTGGGAGTCACCAGCTGGAGTGAAAAAAAATAAGTAAAAGAACAATAATGCGTTTACTCTTCCTCTTGTTATTGTGTTTGTTGCTTGGTCATGTAGACGGGGAAACTACGGTACGATATTATTTTCCACACATACACCCACCAGCCACTCATCATTCAGTTAATCATTATTTGTTTCATTCTTTTCCGCTATAATTCATAAGCCTACTGGGCTAACTGCCATACTCCTATATGTAATTTTCAGATGCATCTTTCTTTCATTACCTGAATGTATGTTTTCCTTACTTTCACACAAAATACGCGTACGTTATGCACGACTATTCAGTCAAGATGCAACTTTTGGTGGAGTGAAATAATTTATCCTGGCTAACGTCAGTTTACTTCACAGGGATATGCCTCACTTCATGAAAACAGAAACATTTTATTTGATAACTGGGTAAAAATGCCTCTGTCCAGACACAATGATCTTGGTGTATCCAAGGTGATGCTTGAAGTACCCTCCATGTATGTCAGTGAACAGGAACCAACAACATTATTCTCACGATTCAAAGTATACCTTACGGGCCTACAGTACGTATACGCACGCATATAGTTACGCAACGACCAATAAAAAAAAAAAAAAAAACATGTACCAAACAATTCAAAAGATTCAACCATGGAGGGAGATTCTTGAGGCATGCTAAATTGGCGCCAAAATTGTTGAGTGGGTGGGTGGATGGGTGGCGGTAATGGGTGTGTAGTGCAAGAAAGCAGGCAGGCATAAATAATGGTGTCCCCCGAGGCTAGTGAATGACAGTAGCAACACGGGAGAAGAGACGAGTAATGGTGCAGGTACGGGAGGTGGTGAAGGTAAGTATATGGGAGGTGGATGGTAAGTACGGGATGTAGAGGTAAGTACAGGAGGTATATAGAAGTAAGTACGAGAGGTGGTGGATGGTAAGTACGGAATGTAGAGGTAAGTACGGGAGGTGGATGGTAAGTACTGGACGTAGAGGTAAGTACAAGAGGTATGTAGAAGTAAGTACAGGAGGTATATAGAGGTAAGTATGAGAAGTATATAGAAGTAAGTACGGGATGTAGAGGTAAATACAAGAGAAAAATAGAAGTAAATAAGGGAGGTGGATGGTAAGTAGGATATGGGAGGTGGATAATAATATTCATCCACATTGGAGTGATTCATACAAGTGTTTAACAGCTTCCGTCAGTTTGTTAGCTGAGTAACTTTTCAATAAATAGGTTAATTAAATACCATCTTTTAATTTACTACAAGCAGCTACTCACTCACTCTTCAAAACAATAACATCATAATATGAAAACATTAGTAAGCAATTTGTTTCAGTTATTCGTATGTGTTTTGGTGTTTTGAAACTTCTGTCCACAACTGTACATACGGGAGGTGGTTGAGGTAAGTACGTATGGGAGGTGGATGAGGTAAGTACGTATGAGAGGTGGATGAGGTAAGTAGTACGGGAGGTGGATGAGGTAAGTAGGTATGAGATGTGGATGAGATAAGTAGGTACGGTAGGTGGATGAGGTAAGTAGGTACGGGAGATGGATGAGGTAAGTAGGTACGGTAGGTGGATGAGGTAAGTAGGTACGGGAGGTGGATGAGGTAAGTAGGTACGGGAGGTGGATGAGGTAAGTACGTATGAGAGGTGGATGAGGTAAGTAGGTACGGTAGGTGGATGAAGTAAGTAGGTATGAGAGGTGGATGAAGTAAGTAGGTACGGTAGGTGGATAAGGTAAGTAGATATTAGAGCTGAATGAGGTAAGTAGATATGAGAGCTGAATGAGGTAAGTAGATATGAGAGGTGGATGAGGTAAGTAGTACTGTAGGTGGATGAGGTAAGTAGGTACGGTAGGTGGATGAGGTAAGTAGAACGGGAGGTGGATGAGGTAAGTAGTAACGGTAGGTGGATGAGGTAAGTAGGTACGGTAGGTGGATGAGGTAAGTAGGTACGGTAGGTGGATGGTACTGGTATAGAAGGGTGTCGTGGAGTGAGAACAGCTGTTGTCACGCCACTCATCTCTCTTGACTCTCTCTCACCAGGAAACATCTTTTTGTGTGGTGTCTCACGTCTCCTATATTAATTGGGGAAACTGACGCACCATATGCAAAGTATCAGTTGAACGAAATTTGTAACATCTGTCAGTCTGTATACTCTGATATATATATATATATATATATATATACATGTCTTTCTCACAATCTATAGGGTTCTATTCTTGAGTGCTCTAAAAGCTTTGTTAAACCATAATTATAAGTCTATAAAAAAATTCAAGCAAAATTAATGTAAAAGTTTCGTGGTGGCCCATTACTTTATAAAGACATCTTCAAATTATTCCAGATAGTATTGTTACTAAGAAACTTTATTATCAGTACTGTACAAAGAAACTGGTCATACTATGTTTATTTAAAACTTTTAAAGGTTCTGGCTTTTAAGAGTATCAACTTTTTCCTTTAAAATAAGTATTCCTGTTGTCAGTGAACCGCATCTATAAAAACAATATATTATTATATTCGAGTTCTTGCTTAACTAACCACTGACTAATCTCATTATGTTCAAGTGAAAACATTCAAACAACATACGCTTCTGAGTATACTACGAAATATCATTTAATCATATTGCAGACAATGCAACGCTGATAAAACTGTGCTTTACATTCTAAGCCCGTCTTTCTTCACCGTGTTGTTGCTGGGAATCCTCTTGTAAATACCGTACGCTCCGGTTCGATGAAAGTACAGATTCACCGCTGAGTGTTACGATAACATCAGACTTTCCCCTCAGTGCTGCAAGCTGGGACGTCAGGCATGATGCACACCACGTAATGCTCCCAAGTTTCTCATGATACAGGGGAAAATACTTCCTTTCCCATTCTGTATGATCCTACTTTGTTTTGCTATATATTGTGTCTTAATCTACCCAAATATAATGTTACCCTATCTATCATATATACCTTGGAATTAATATAGATTTTTATCATTTCCTGATAATATATAAATTTGTGGGTACCGGTATTCTGAGGTACTTGGGAATGATGTGAGCGGGGAGCAGCCTGATGACAATACCGTATGACTGTTTTGATCTGTCATCCATGAAGAAAGACGCACCTCAAGTAGACAGTTCCCGACACCTGAATATATTTAAACAACACGAGATTATGTAAGAGGATATAATTAGTAGCGCAGATGAAACTATACCCACTGAGAAGAAAAGAGGTTTGTTTGTTGATATTGGTAAGGAAAAACACACACGTAACTTAAAAACTGGTGTATTAGTGTGTTGTCGAAAATGGAGCAATAATAAGCTAGATATAAATAAAGGGTTCTCCAATAGTGTTATTATACTTTCACATCAATCTCTTATACCTGTCCAAAATATCACACCCCATTATTATTATACCTGGGGGGTAATGTACTGTACCAGCCATTCTATTTACATTCTTGTCTTTTCTCAGCAATTATAATGCAATCCAAGACAAATTATAACATATGCAACATAATATCACTGGAATTATCGCGAGAGGTCATATTACCAGAAGGGGAAACTCGGTGAACTGTACTGTATTATCGCCAAGAAAAATTGAAACATACATACTACATTAAAGTGGCGTAGCAACACATTATGAAGAAAGTGTTTCCGGTGTTCATCTAAATCTGACGTGTGTGTGCTACAACCTCAATACCTTATGTGTGTGTGTGTGTGGGTGTGGGTGTGTTACGTACTCGTTCACACAAAAATTCATCGCAATAAGCTAGGGGAGATGAGGAGAGCATGTAATGATTGCGAAATGTCGAGTATATGAGGTGTAACGGCTGCCTGGCGTGGCGTGGCGTGGGGTGGCGTGGCGTGGGGTTGGGAGGCGTGGAGGGAGGAGGAAGGTTGTGGATGTTGGTTTAGTGGCGTGGGGTGTTGGGTTGTGTTGGGTGGCGTGGAGGAAGGAGGAGGGTTGTGTTGTTGGTTAGTGGCGTGGCGAAGAGGAAGGAGGAGGGTTGTGTATGTTGGTTAGTGGCGTGGGGTGTTGGGTTGGGTTATGGGAAGGATTAGGAGAGAGGAGGAGCGTGGTGAGTGACGGGATACATACATTGGACTGAAGGCTATATGGGGGATCCCTATCTTCTGTACCATCAGGACGCATACATTAGCTCCTAGTTATGTTCGGTTTTAAGGCATTTAATTTACTTTAGTTCATCGATTATACATAAACATAATTAAAGGCAATTTGGTGAGTCCCTATCTGTACCATCAGGATGCATATATTAACTCCCAATTGTGTTCGGTTTTAAAGCATTTTAGTTCGTATATTATCATTCCTCGAAAAGATTTTAAGGAAAGTACAGTTCCAAGTTCCAAGCAAATGAAAGGGAAACACCGCCTCAGCTTCTCTAGAGACACCTGAACAGATTCGATTCTATTTTTTAGTTTCTTTGCATCATATGGTGGTGAAGGACAGTGTGTAGGGCCTAGGCAATTGGACAACAGATTCGCTGGAGGAAAGTAAAAAGTACGGGAAATAATTTTATATATATACGCTTACTCCCATGTCTTCAGCTGCATGGGGTAGAAATAAGTAAGGTATAGAGTGGCTTCCAGCAGGTGCACTGTTTCCTCTTGTCTGTCTCCCACGCTTCAATAGCTCCGAGGAGGCAATGTTATTAGACAACTTGTGGGGAAGAGAGAGAGTTGATGATTGGTGGAAAAACGACTTTGTTGCGTGCTTTGGTCGACTCTCATTAACCAACCACAATATAGAAGAAAAATTCCCTCACATGAGCCAGTGAAACATGATGGGGGGGGGGGGAGGGACTGACTGACTGACTGACTGTACACGCAATAAAAAAAACTGACTGTACACACGACCAAAAAAACTCTTGGTGTAATATTTCTCGTGTGAAAAATTTTGACATCTCATAATTATATTGGATACTGAAAAATAGTTTGGATACTGAAAAATTTAGTTTGTTTATTCCCTGGGCATCATGAGCTGTACCAATTATTTACACAACCAACACTACAACCCTCCTACTCGATAGTTTTATGATCGCGTGTACAGTCGGCGGTAAAAAAAAATCGTGCCGCCTCATCCGCCAAGTCATGAAATACAGTATGGAAAAAAATTATAAGTTTCACAGGGGGGTCGTAAATTGAAAACCCAGAATAGTTTACTAATTAATTTTCACCCTGGATATTGTAATTGTATGTTGGTTGTTAAGAAGGGAAATTTTGTGTTGGTAAATCTGGAGCAACTGAATCCTCCAAACTATTCCAAGCAACAGAACACCATTATTTTTGTTCATCTGGTCCATTTTCCTGGCATACTTTGGAGGAATCAAGTCACTCCAATGTAACAAAAAAGAATTATCCCCTTAATTAATGTGTTGGTTCCATCATTATCCTTTATGTTATCCTTCAAGAAACGATAAGTGAGGCAGACGACACTACTTTTGCCACCGACTGTACATACACCAACAGAGTAATAAATAGCATTGGGGATAAAAAATTTGGCTGGGTGGGGTTGGGTGGGGGTGTGGGGGTGATGGGGTTTTGAGTTGGGGGATGGTAGGGGTTTGGTTTTTGGGTTGGGGGATGGTGGGGGTTTGGGTTTTGGGTTGGGGGATGGTGGGGGTTTGAGTTTGGGGGATGGTATTCAAGGGGAAAGCCTATATAACCATGGTGGGGTTGGGTGGGGGTGGCTGGGTGGGGTTCGGGTGGGGGTTTGGGTTTTGGGTTTTGGGTTGGGGGATGGTGGGGTTTGAGTTTTGGGGGATGGTATTCAATGGGAGAGTATATATAACCATGGTGGGGTTGGGGTTGGGGGTGGGGGTGGTGGGGGTTTGGGGTTTGGGGGGGAGGGATGGTGTTCAAGGGGAGGGGGGAGGGGGCCTACATAACCACTGAGCCTGACCCGGATTAGTTATACCGGAGAGAGAAAGTGAATATTGATACGTCCGAGGTGTTATCATTCTCCATCGACCTTCCTGTAGCGGAAACATGTGATCCAGAGACGAGATGAGCACGTAAACATAGAGGGTAAGCTCGTAAATACACAGAGACGAGATGAGCACGTAAATAAAGAGGATAAGCACGTAAATAAAGAGAGTAAGAGATGAGCAGGTAAACATAGAGGGTAAGCCAGTAAATAGAGTACTTGATGAGCACGTAAATACACAGAGACGAGATGAGCACGTAAACATAGAGGATAAGTACGTAAATAAAGTACTTGATGAGCACGTAAATACACAGAGACGAGATGAGCACGTAAGCATAGAGGATAATCACATAAATAAAAAGAGTACGAGATGAGCACGTAAACATGAAGGGTAAGCACGTAAACATAATTATACACAGAGACGATATAAGCACGTAAACAGTGAGAGTATACGAGATGAACAGGAAACAAATAAGAAGAAATATAAGCAAATCGTGTATCTATAAAGTCACGTTACGTAAAGAGGAATACGGTACATTTGCACCACGATAAAATAAAAATAAAATAAAATGATCACACCACTACAGTATATAGGCTACAACACGCAAGCAAGCGGAACTAAATGTCTGTCTGGCTAAAGAACGAATGATGCTTACCTTCCCCGCCCCCCCACCAGCCCGCCCCCCCCGCCAACCCGCCCCCCACGTGGCTTACTCAACATTGCGATAGGTGAATGGGATGGGATGGGATGGGTGGGGGGTGATAGGGCCATACATAGACATACTCACTCTCCTATATGTGTCTGTGTGTGTGTGTGTGTGTGTGTGTGTGTGATGATGCAAGGTCCGGTCACACGCCAGCGCAATGCAGACCTTACCCAATCTTTGTACAGATAGCAACGTTGTGTACACGAGTCGTCGTTATACAGAGAGGCTGTATGCACACGTAACAAACTTCAAGCAACAATGATTTAGATAACGAGATCGGCTACAAGATGAGGACGCATGCTGGATGGATGGATGTGGGGCCAGTGCTCTATGGAGGGTTACAACCAAGAAATCTTCCCATGAAGTAAACTCCTTATGATTTACAGAGGGTTGGTGGAAAGGTAGGCTGAGTGAGTAGTCTAATGGGATACAGGCATATTATAGGTATGATTAGTATAGGTTGAGTAGAGAATAGGAAGGGATACGGTACTGAATGAGTAATATAATGGGAGGTATATTCTGGGTAAAATTCGTATAGTTTTGAGAAAATGAAAGGGAAACACTGGTTATTATACTGTGAAACTCTGAACCGCAAACTGACAGATAACGTTGAATATATTGCAAATTTAAGTGCCCGACGATACAACACTCCCTTCAATGTTTGCCCCCGAGTGGAAAATTATTGAACCTTAATAACCTTTGGGGTGGAAATACAAGAGCGTCGCCACTGAAACATTATTAGTCCTTGGAGGCATACCATATATAGCTGCAACACAAGCCTCTCACTTCCTTCCCCATGTTCTGCTGACCCCTCTCACCTTCCGGTCCATACAGGGCTGCAAGAGTACAGTATGTATGCATTGTACATGAAAGTCTGAGCCGTCAATTCACACAGTTATGCTGAAGTGTAATTGCAGAGTTTCGCTGGCTTGGATGTTGTTGCGATAAAGGTGTGTCAATATCTTCGACTAAGCCTGAGTGAGAGTGTGTGTGTGTGTGTGTGTGTTTGTGTGTGTGTGTGTAATGAAGAGGAAGAGATAAGATCGCGATATAGGCCTGGAGGACAGACTCTGCAGTAAGAAGTTGGGAGAGATATAAAGAGATGGGACAACAAGCATAAAGGGAAAGGAAAGAAATGAGGAACAGCTGAAGAACTGATATATATATATATATATATTAGAGAGAGAGAGAGAGAGAGAGAGAGAGAGAGAGAGAGAGAGAGAGAGAGAGAGAGAGAGAGAGAGAGAGAGAGAGAGAGAGAGAGAGAGAGAGAGAGAGAGAGAGAGAGAGAGCACCTATAAACTTATGTGGTACTGTTGTGAAGGTGAAAATATTGGATGTTTTCTTCCTATTACTGTGGCAAAAACTATCAAGCTCAGCAACCCCCAAAAACCAGGCCATTAAAACCTACACAATGAACAGAAAAAAAACAACCAAAGTATTCATATGTGCAGAGAGAGCGTTAAATAAAGTGGTATATAGTTTTCTGTCGAGGATTGGAGGGTAACAGAGTCCTTCAAACTATTCTACAAAACAGATCCCCTACTCGTATTCCGAAGTTCTCTGTTTCCTAGTATAGTTTGGAGGAATTAGTAAGGCGCGTGGGAGGAAGGATTGAGGGAGATAGTTGTAGGAAGCATTGGCACTCGTGAGGAGATTGGTAAAAAATAAGCTACAGGTGAAAGGGAAGGAAAGGAGAAGGAAGGTTTGTGAAAGCGGCCGCCGATTGAGAAATAATGACACGAATTTCAATATCTAGCAGCAATTAACATGTAAGAGAGAGAGAGAGAGAGAGAGAGAGAGAGAGAGAGAGAGAGAGAGAGAGAGAGAGAGAGAGAGAGAGGAGAGAGAGAGAGAGAGAGAGAGAGAGAGAGAGAGAGAGAGAGAGAGAGAGAGAGAGAGAGAGAGAGAGAATGACATATGTTAGAGCAAAAATTCTTATTAGAAAGTGCAAGTGGATAGTGAGGACCTCGAGGTGGTTGAAGAATTTAAGTGTCTGGGAGTAATAGTACAGTAGATGACAGGAGAAAGTTTTGAGGAGCAACTGGAAAATTGAGTGTCCCAAGGAGGAAGAGTATAGCGGGTGTGTGTGATGAAAGTAATGGTTAAAAAGTAAAGGGTTAACGTGTGTAATATTAGGCAGGAGTGGATGAGATTCGCCAGTATATAGGTGTTCATGTTATGTTAGGTCTGGTATCTTGGATTTAATTACTTAAGGACCCTGTGATCGTTTATGTATGGGAATTGGAGGCTTCTGATTTCTCCTGACTATGCCATGAAACAAGCTCCTTCTATATAGGTGGTGTTTCGTGGTCAATATTTGAAGGACTCATTTACCTCCAATATTCTGACTACATCACAGGGTTCCTTAACATGGCAGTTTATGGAATGGCTCCTTTCACCATGGATTGGGGGGTTGGTGGGGGTTTGGGGGGATATAGATAGCTTGTAATGGGAAGTATGTGTGTGTGTGTGTGTGTGTGTGTGTGTGTGTGTGTGTGTGTGTGTGTGTGTGTGTGTGTGTGTGAACCATTTTATTATCTATTCTCTCCTTTCTGGTTACATATAATTTCAGTTTCCATCTCTAGCCTTGGAACTCCCCCCCCCCCGCCCATCCCTAAAATTATGGGGTGATGGGTATTGATGATGATAACGATGATGATAATGACGACGACAATGAGAAAGTACAGCCTGGGACCTGACGTGACCAAGGACAAAAAAAGGAGCAGGGTTGTTTGTTAAATTATCGAGGGTAATTACCTGTTTCCACCTGCCCTTCAGTTGTGGGTCCCTGTCTATATACTCTTCCAACCTTTCACCACTCACTCCTCTCTTCTCCTCTCTCTCACCTCTTTCTGTATTTCTATTATTACTGTTTCTCACTCCTCTTCTAACTCTTCACTCCTCACCTCACTCCTCTCTATTATCTCATTTTTGCCATTAATATTGTTCCTACTCCTCTTCAAAATATTCACTCATCACTTCTCTCTCCTCTCTCTCACTCTTTCTGTATATTATCCATTATTACTGTTCCTACTCTTCTTCCAACTCTTTACTCCTCATTCCTCCCTTCCTTTCACATTTGCTTTGTTTATGTCAAGTTGTTTTCGTGGCAACATTTTCTCCTTCCCTCTCTCCTCCTTCCTTTCTCTCTTTTTCCTCCTCTCCTCCCTCCCCTTACCACTCCCTGCTCAACCTTCTAACCTAACCTCTCTGACCCTCTTACTTTTACTATTGGAGGAGGCAAGGAAGGGGTGGAGCCTGAAGGAAGCGATGAGAGTGGAGGGAATGTGGAGAAATTGGCAGGTAAGACTAGACTATGGGAAAGATGTAGGTAGTAGCCAGTGAAAGTGTGGCGGCTCCAGTGAGAATGACGAAAGCGGTGGTGATGTGCTGGTGGTGGTGATGATGATGATGATGGTGTAGTTATAGTAGGTGGTGGTGATGATGATGGTGTAGTTGTAGTAGGTGGTGGTGTTGGTGTTGGTGATGGTGGAGGTGGTGGTGCTATAGATGAAAATGATGGTGGTGTAGGTGGTGGTTGGGATGTTGGTGGTGATGGTGGTGGTGTTGGTGTTGGTGATGGTGGAGGTGCTAGATGAAATGATGGTGGTGTAGGTGGGGGTAGGGATGTTGTTGATGATGATGGTGTAGGTGGTGGTGGTGTTGGTGATGGTGATGGGATGGTGGAGGTGTTGGTGCTATAGATGAAAATGATGGTGGTGTAGGTGGGGGTGGGGATGTTGGTGGTGATGATGGTGTAATAGGTGATGGTGTTGGTGATAGTGGTGTTGGTGATGGTGGAGGTGGTGGTGCTAGATGAAAATGATGGTGGTGTAGGTGGGGGTTGGGATGTTGATGGTGGTGGTAGTGGTGGTGGTACAGGTAAAAGTGATGTTGACTATCGTTATGGTGTTGTTGTTGTTGTTAGTGGTGGTGGTTATGGTGGTAAGGGTCTTGTAGGTGGAGAAGTTTATTATGGTGAAAGTGTTGTTAGTAGTGGCGGTGGTACCATAGCTTATTTTTTTATCCATGCATGAGAGAGAAACTTGGGCCTTTCTTCAAGTTGCTGCGTTCAATGAAAAATTAGTTTTGTTCAAATAATCATCACTCCACCATCACTGTACTCACAAAGTTTTAAAGAGAGAGAGAGAGAACTTAAATGAAGAGGAAGAGAGAAGACAATGGAGACAAAAGGAGATAGAAAGAAGGAACAGCAAGCACAAAGGAAACAGAAGGAAAGGAGGGACAGTATAGAATAGCTGAAAGAAAGAGCCTCGGGTTCGAAAGGTCGCTCAAACCCATAGAGTACTGGCCACATCACCACAAGCAATACACTGGTTGGCTAATTAGTGTTTTACTTTACTGCTCGGTCGTAAACAAACACGACTTATTACCTGGCAAGAACTTTGACTACCAAATAACTACCCTCCATCCAGCCCCAGGCGACGACGCAGAGAAAAGGCAGAAAGTATGGTACACACACACACACACACACACACACACACGATGTAGATGTTGGGCAGAAAGTATTTATGGTACACACACACACACACACACACACACACACACACACACACCACACACACACACACACACACACGATGTAGATGTTGGGCAGAAAGTATTTATGGCACACACACACACACACACACACACACACACGATGTAGATGTTGGGCAGAAAGTATTTATGGTATACACACACACACACACACACACACACACACACACACACACACACACACACACACACACGATGTAGATGTTGTGAAGAAAGTATTTATGGTACACACACACACACACACACACACACACATACACACACACTCACTCACGATGTAAATGTTAGGCAAAGACTATTTATGGCACGCACGCACACACACACACACACTGTAGAGGTTGGGCAGAAAGTATGTATGTATGTATGGCTCACGACTTAACACACACACACACACACACACCACACACACACACACACACACACACATAATGTCCACCGCTAGAGTGAAACTGAGTATGGATGGAGAAAGTAGGAGAGGGAAGAAAAAGTGTCTCCATCGTTTGTCACACACACGTCTTAACATTTTATGAGGAAAGATGTGGAT
>JAWQEG010007585.1:2500-20454 GCA_033782935.1 Petrolisthes cinctipes
ACCTCCCTTCCTTCACGCTTACCTTACCTTCCTCTCCTCCCTTCCTTCCTTCATGCTTACTTTACCTTACCTCCCTCCCTCCCTTCCTTCCTTCATGCTTACCTTACCTCCCTCCCTCCCTTCACTCTTCTTTCTCTCATTCCCTCCCCTCCCTCCCTTCACTCTTCTTTCTCTCATTCCTTCCCTCCCTTCCTTCAACCTTTACCTTACCTTACCTCCCTCCCTCCCCCTCCCTTCACGTTGCTTTCTCTCATTCCCTCCCTTCTCTTTACATGCTTCTCTCCCTCCCTCTTTTCCTCCTTCTCTACAAGCTATTTACCTTTGTCTCCTCTCTCGCTTTCCCTTCCTTCCCATAACTCCTTCCTCTCACACCTCGTCAATTTTCCTCCCTCTCCCTCTCTCCTTTTCACTCCCTCTCTTACTTCTTCCCAGCTCGCTCGCTCGCTCTCTCTCTCTCAGCCGCGCCCCTCCTTTCTTTCTTAGAGCGAGCATGATTTTGTCTGTGAATTGAAGGCCACTAAATACTCCACCACCTTACAACAACAACACGTAGCCTAAACATACTGAGGGTGTCTGTGACGTGACATACTTTGAAGGAAGGAATGGATGGGTATAGGTAGGAAGTAGGCCTATTACCAAATGGGTGTGTAATTTTGCGTAGTTAACCTAATCGATGTTGGGTCACAAACACGTCCCCGAAGGATCTAAAATAAGGGATCAAATACGTCCCCGAAGGACCTAAAATAAGGGATCAGATACGACCACAAAGAACCTAAAATACAAGAGACAAACACGACCACGAAAGACCTAAAATGAGGGACCAAACACACGACCATGAAGGACCTAAAAATACAAGAGACAAACACGACCACGAAGGACCTAAAATACAAGAGACAAACACGAATACGAAGGACCTAAAATACAAGAGACAAACACGACCACGAAGGCCCTAAAATACAAGAGACAAACACGACCACGAAGGACCTAAAATACAAGAGACAAACACGAATACGAAGGACCTAAAATACAAGAGACAAAGACGACCACAAAGGACCTAAAATAAGGGACCAAAGACGACCACGAAGGACCTAAATTAAGGGAGTCATAGTGATAGGCTTTGGGGTTTGTGAGTTATTAGACTAGACAACTTTTTACTCTTGTTGGGTTGCTGCAAGTACTTCCTCGTGTCTCTCCCTGATGTGTTTGGTCGGTAGGTGTTTACTGACCTGGATAGTGGACTCCTCAAACACCCTGGCATCTCTAACCTTCCCTCTCTCTCTCTAACCTTCCCTCTCTCTCTCTCTCTCTCTCTCTCTCTCTCTCTCTCTCTCTCAATAGTTAGTCAAGAAGCTCCCCCCCGTCCCACCAGCTTACCTATACCTTCCTTTCTCTCTCTCTCTCTCACTCTCTCTCTCTCTCTCTCTCTCTCTCTCTTCCAGAAGTTCCGTCTTACTAGCCTATCAACTTCTTTTCTCCCTTTATGTCTTTTTCTTTCGACGGAGAGAGAGAGAGAGAGAGGAAGAGAGAGAGAGAGAGGAGAGAAGAGAGAGAGAGAGAGAGAGAGAGAGAGAGAGAGAGGAGGAGAGAGAGAGAGAGAGAGAGAGTGTGTGTGTGTGGAGGGAAGGAAAGTGGGGTAAACAGGGTGAAACACAGAGAGGTTTGTGGTGAAAGTGAGGTGACAGGTTAGAAAACTCTAGAGAGTTGATGGGGGCAAGGTAGGGCGGTGGTGTTTGTGTGTGTGTGTGTGTGTGTGTTGGGGGGTGGGGGGTTATGGGGAGTATTTAGTTGCACCCCCCCACCCCCACCCCCAGACAGCTCCCCCTTCGCGTCACCCTACAAATGACTCTTGATCAGGAAGCCGGGGATTAATGTTGATATGGTCCAGGTGGCTTCCCCTTCCCTTCCTGTCTCGCCACACAGCTGATGGTTCTCCTCATCCTCTTCCTCGTTTACTGAAGGGAAGGGACGAGTTTTCTTGTTGGATGGAGGCATTATTATTAACTTACAAAACTTACTTTCAAGGGGAAAAAGGCAGAACACAGAATCCATTGAAAATAAACTTTTATCTTGAATCTGCACTGGCTGTCTATACACGTTGAAATAAACACTGACTGGATCCTGTATTATACATATATATAGGCTACTTTCATCATGGTCCAAGTGTTTGCACAGCACCGACACAATGTAGTCAAGGGGTCCGACCGTCTCTCCCTGACACAACTTAAGTCTGGCTAATTTTGTCATCCAAGGCAATTGCTGTGGTGAGGTGAGGGAGTGGCTGGAGGTGGGTGGGAAGTGGTTGAGGAGGAAGGTCGGGGAGATGTGGTAAAAGAATAGGTGAGTGAGTGAGTCGGGAGAAGTGCATGGTGGATGAATGAAGGAATGAATATGGTGAGACAGACAGAAGCGCTGGAGAGAGAGAGATGATGGATGAAAGGGAGAAATCAGAATCAGGAAGGAGAAGGGAGGAAAGTGTTGTGAGTGGCTGTAAAGAAAGATATGTGGCTGGTGAGGCTGCATGAGAAGGAAAAGAAAGGAAAGGAAGGAGGGGAAGGGTTGGTGGGAAGTGGAGGAGAAAAGAGTGAATGATGCCAGACCTCCTTATCTTGCTTCTCACAACAAGGCTTGCTCCCACGTGAATTAAACATACACACTCACACACACACGTTCGTTCATACAAGACGATGCATATATTCATTCATAACTACATGTAACCTTGTTGAATGTCTGGGAATAATGAGGAACTACAGTACTGGACTACATATTTTTTTTTTCTGTTTTTAACTTTCTAACAGCATCAGACAGGACGGACGACAGTAGCTGCGACGCTGAGTGTACAGTTGCCAACACATGAAGCTGGTATGGCTCGTTACTTGTGAGGTGCATGGCTACAAAAGAAAGGAAAGTGAAAAAAAATGTATGTGGTTTGTTGACAGGCAGACAGTAAAATATTATTACTGTTTGCTTGTCAACAAACTATAACTTTTGCTCACTTTTCTTCCTGTTGTAGCTATCTCATAAGTAGCGAGGAGTACCAGATTCATATGTCGGAAACTCTACATAATGGGACCCTGTGATGTAGTCAGAAACTTGGAGGTAAACGAGTCCTTAACAAATCGCCAGGAAACAACACCTATATGGAAGGAGCTTGTTTCGTGGCATAGTCAGGAGGAATCAGAAGCCACTAATTCTCATACATTATCACAGGGTCCTTAACAAACCCACCAAGGTTACGCTCTCTCACCCTCTTGTCAACGGTACTACCATGTGTCGTACAACTTCCTCGTTCTAAACCACCACCACCACCACCACCTCCAGCACCATTACCACCACCACCTCCTCCCAGTGACTCGACACATGCTAACCAACACAAAGCATCACCTCTTCCGCATTTTTTTTAAGCACAAGGAATATAAAGTTGTGTTGTGTGTGACTGTGAACTATATATACACGGCTTGACACTATAAGCATATATGAATACAGTATATCTTTTATCCTTTCAATTTAGTCCAGTATATTAATTGTATTAGTGTGATTAACGCCATGGTTATATTCGCTTTAGGGGACACACACACACACACACACACACACTATACCTTCGTGTTTAAACCCTAGGGTCTCTCTTATCTCCCCCTCCCCTTGCTCTTATCACATCAACAATTCTCTCCCTTCACAGAAACAGACTCTGGCCGGACTAGGCTATAGGCTTGGATGAAGGTCAGATAATATGATATAGGAAAGAACAGGCCCAGTCAATAGTTCCTACCAGGCTGGTTCTACAATTACGCACTGGTGGAATAATAAAATATGTTTACCAATGTTACAGTAATATAATAACACAGTAACATAAACGAGGCGTAATAATAATGACTTCTACAGCATCGAGAACCCTGGGATTTATGTATTCTTTAAGGTAATTAATTATTTTAATACTTTAATTTGGATGTATACCAGAGTTCACCATTTGACGAGAGAGGTGGTGGTAGAACATTTGTTGATGAGTGTATATAGAGAAGCAAGTACGCATCACACCGCTAGACACAACACACACACACACATACAACACATACAAATCACAACCAAACACTTTGTTACACATACATGCATGACACTAGACACAACACGTATCACCAAACACAGAAGATATGCATGTAACAACACTCATAATTTACTTTTATCACAAGAGCAAGTGGTACAGCAAAGAGAAGGAAAGGCAAAGTGATTAGGCTAGGCTAGCTAAACAACAGTACGGGACACCTACATGCATGGCCACCAGACAGACACACACACACACACAGACAGACACCTCAGTTGGCCGCCCATAAGGTTCGTTAGGGTGTGGAATGTTAAGGTAATGGGCGTGGGACAATGGTGGGTGTGTAATCCCGCCCACTAGAGTTATCTCCAGTCCCGCCCTCCCACCTTAAGGGGGGAAATTTTGTGTTGGTAAATCTGGAGCAACTGAATCCTCCAAACTATTCCAAGCAACAGAACACCATTATTTTTGCTCTTCTGGTCCTGTTTCCTGGCATACTTTGGAGGAATCAAGGCACTCCAATGTATCAAAAAAGAATTACAACCTTAATCCCATAGCCAGCCAAGTTCTCAGGCTCAGTGCTGAAAGGACTTGTCTGTCTATGAAAATCTTGGTTTGAGTTAAGTACTACAAAACACTCGAGGAGGTTTATTGTCGCATGATACCTTTCAAAAAAACTTATTACAGAGAAGATTAGAAAGGTGCCCGGGCCTGTTGTGTAGAGTAAATATACCAGATGGTCTATTCTGTATACAGCACTCACAATAATTCTACCTGTGTAACGTACCATCAGTTGGTCCCCAGATATAAGATTAGCCTTTCTATCACTAAGCCACATGAGTCTGAGTGGCGTCCAGGCTTTTGTTACGAGATTACCAGTGACTCAACAACTCCCACGCCGAGGATAATTGACTCTAATTTTCTAACAGCGGCTAGGCTACGTTGCTTACACATGCAGGCTCTCTATCCCATTCAAACTTAAGGGGAGGAATGCTCGATAGACATGAATGATGAAGTGAACGTAAGTATGTATGGAGCTGTACAACTTAAGGGGGTATATAGCACATGTTTTGGGTAGTAAATCTGAAGCAAATGATTCCTCCAAACTATTCCAGGCAACAGCTAGGATACCATTATTTTTCTTCATTTGGGTCTGTTTCCTGGCATACATTGGAGGACTCGAGGTGCTCCAATCTATCAAAAGTATACTACCCCCTTAATTAACACTGCCTTGGCATACACCTTCTATTAGGCTATACGGTACTCATACCGGTATAGATCTTAATGAACTATACCCTGGGGCCTCACTTGGTTATAATAGGCTACCGTACTACTAATTTATCTTAACAATGAATGAATAAAAACATAACTCCATTGCTGCACCTCTCTTTAACCCATTCCCATTGTTGTGTAATGATCTACAGTTGCACGTTTCCGCCATGCAATCTTGCCTGGTTTGATAATCGTACAGTCGTTTGCAAAAGTTCCGGCCTTCCTAAGAGTCTTAAATCACTCGTAACTAAATTAATCTTACATAATCACGTATCATTTTACTATTTGGGGTTAACATTGTCTTTTTCCATTCATCCCCAATAGGCTACCAATGGTTCAAGATTTATATATTCACTGTCTACTTTTCAGTCACAACTTCTGGGGTATAATATTGTTTAGGTTAGTTTAGGAGTAGGATTGGATGTTACGAGAATCAATCAATCAACCAAACAAACGTGATAGGAGGTTACAAATGTCAGTCAGGTATCGTCAACTCAGAAAAATATAACAAATTATGACTCGACCCTGGTCACCACAATAAAAAAAAAGATGGTTGGTTTGTTGACTTGAAGGCAAACATTACGTCCTCCTCCAACTCACAGCCTTACAACCTCTCTCTCTCTCTCTCTCTCTTACTTCATTACTCTCAACCGCCACCTAATCCACTGCACTCTTCCAATCCCATCCAAACAAATTCACTGCACTTATGGTTACTTTCCCAACCCCACCATCAAACCCCTAGACTAGAGCCAAGGAAGACACCACCACAACAACCTTCTTATTATCTATCATACCTCAGTCACAACCTCATAGACTTTACTTACAACCCCAATATACTGAACATTTCATAACTAACAGCCATCACACTATCCTCACAACAAACTGTCATTTGAGAGAGAGAGAGAGAGAGAGAGAGAGAGAGAGAGAGAGAGAGAGAGAGAGAGACGGTCGTAAAGAACGTTAGAGTGGTGAAGGACAAGTGCCCCCCCCCCCAACGCTTGGCATAATAGCAGGTGGGGGGAGGGGGTAGTACATGCGGCTAGGGTGGGGGAAGGAAATGAAAAGGGGGTTACGAGGGAGAGGAGGGGTGGGGGGGCGAAGGGCTGGGAGAGAAAGAAGAGAGGGGAGGGAAGGACGAGGTGGGCAGTATTGAGTGGAAGTGGTGGTTATTACGTTAGTCGTTATGCATAGTGGTGGTGGTAGTGGTGAGTAAAGGTGTGAGTGGTGATGGTGATGAGTCTGTGTTGGTATAGTGTACAGCAGTGTGTGGTTGAGAGTGAGAGGTTTGGAGTGGCTTGTTATGTGTTGTTGGGGGCAAGTGATATTGTGTGTTGTTGTGTTGTGCAGTTCTTGGTGTGATGTTGTTGTTGCGTGTGTTGAGTGATTTTGTGTTGTTGTGTTGTGTAGTTCTTGGTGTTGTTGTTGTGTGTTGAGTGGTTTTGTGTGTTGTTGTGTGTGTGTGTGTGTTGTGTTGTGTAGTTCTTGGTGTGATGTTGTTGTTGTGTGTTGAGTGATTTTGTATTGTTGTGTTGTGTAGTTCTCGGTGTGTTGTTGTATGTGTGTTGAGTGAAGGTTATCAAGATATGGTGGACATGCGTGCGTGTGATCGCGATATTTATGGAAGAGAGAGTATATAGTGGTTACGTCATACCCTTGATAATGTCAATAGTTTAACATTATCGCTAACACTGACGTATGTTTGAATACAAAATAATAAAGATGATTCATGTGCATTACCAGGGCCTTATTGATGTTTCCCATAAAAATAAATATAACTATATAAATAACATAAAACATAATAATAATTGTCATATCATCAGACAGGAGGAATGTGAGTCACAAGTAAACAATGGCTCACCAACCAACTTTTACAACGAGGAATTATTACAGATAATGATACAACACCACCAACCGTCGTTGTCTGTGTCCTTCCCTCACCCAACCGTACACCCTCCCCTCCCCATCACCCCAACACACACACACACACACACATCCTCAGACTCTCCACTTACACACCACCCACTCTCCCTCTCCTCTTCATTCCAGCTGCCGCGACTACAATTATTAACTCTCAAATATCATTACAGGAGTCTCCACTGAAGATCATTTGAGAAGTGTTTCGTGAGCATAAATATGATGAGTTTTTATTGGAGATATTTCGTTACTATTCCTTGGACAGGCAGTTTCAATCGCATAACCTAATGAATGGGAGACGTGACCACTAACATTTTTGCTGGTGACTGTACTTGGCCACACAGGGAGGGTCTGTGTGTGTGGTCCTTGTAGTCCACACACTCCTATACCTCACGCCTTTCCTTCTACTACTACTACTAACCTACTCCCTCACTCTTCCCCCTTACGTCTTTGATTCTCATAGGCTATCTATCTCCTCTTTACCCTCCTGTCTCGTTGTCCCTTTCTGTCCCTTGCCCTTCTCCTTACCCCCCCCCCCCACCCCTCGGTCTGGTTTTACCTCTGAGAAGCATGAAACCTGTATTACCAAATAGGGTTATCCCGTGTTAAAGCGTAAAAAAGGTAAGAGAGGTTGAAGCCTACTATAGCGGCCCATTATTATGAGGTTTATGATGCTACACTCCAGAATCCAGATAGGCTACTGACCATCAACATTGAACCAACAGCAGGTAGGCTAGTGGTTGATGTTGTAGCCTCCTTATAGCCTCGTCCTTACCACATCAAAACACATGTCATAAAACTATATGAAACCAAAAGTGAAACATCTGCTTAAGTCATCCATTTGTATATCGTAACTTTTGACAGCACCTGTGTTTGTTTGGTTATGGTAGTAGAGAGTGAGGGAGGATGAGGAGGATACTGTGGGTTATAATGTTAATGTAATTTCTTATTCGGGGAAAATGGCCCTTCGTCTCTTAATTAAGGGGGAAATTTTGTGTTGGTAAATATGGAGTAACTGAATCCTCCAAACTATGCCACGAAACAGACCTCCTATTACTACCATTGAGGGCATCTGTCTGTTTTCTGGTATACTTAGGAGGAATTTACCAACAAGAAAATCTTCCCTTAAATCGTATTGCAAAATAATACGAATTGAGCGACGAAGAGACTTTTCCTCGAAGTCATAGTTTTATAATACGACCATGTACAGCTGCCAGCATTTATAACTGGTACAGTCAGTATTGTTATTTCTCGTCTCCTGTACGAGTTTTAAGTGCTGGTAATTGTACCTCGCCCATTACGAGTTTTGAGTTGCCCTGAAGGTGACCACGTGCCCTTGCTTGCCCTCAGGCGCCACCATCATCACCAAGCTCCAGGGGCACAACGACCAACTGAGGATGTGGCGGTGTGTTTTTATCCCACCAACCTACCAGTCAGGCAGGATACCCAAGGTTAGGACTCCATGTATCCGTTCCTTAAATCATACACCCTTCCACCAACGTCATCTCCAACACCAAGAATTACGTGTTGAATTTATCACATTTGGCATTTCCAAGGACATTTGTAATTACAGGGAGCTTTCAGGATTAATTATTCTTTCACTGACTGATATCATACTTTAATTACATAGAGATTTTGTGTGATAAACAATATTCTCTTGACAATAACTGATACTTGTGGATGACCTCGATAATTACATTAGGTATCTAAGACTACATGACACTTTATATTGCAATTTGTTTAATGTAATGTTTGCAACAGGAAACGACCCGCCTGCCAGGAGTGCAAGAACATAATTATAAAGCCTTGTTTGGACAGGAAGGGAAGTGCTCAAATTACATACTTTGAAGAATCTGCAAATGTTCAGTCAATTGAAACATATCCTGTGAAGTCACGTTCCACCAGGAGGGGAAAATGTTTAAAAAATAGGATATTGATAATTTAATATATACAGGATACATTAATTCTCAGGATAGACGAATTCCACCCCATCCTCGTTAAGAAAGACTAACTCTGGCCATTAATATGTTAGGCTACAGTGTATTGAACTCAACCTACGACTGTCAACAATACGTGGGAAAGTAGCCTATAGGGAAGAGGCATCAACTCTGAGCAAGTTTTCTCACCCTCGTAATGGGGTCACATTCAACCATCCATTCATCCCCTCCTCCTCCTCCTCCCATACCCAGTGGTGATGGTTTAGGCATGACCAGCTAGGCTAAAGTCGTGCCAGAGACCCGTAACAGGACACACACACACACACACACACACACACCATTCATCATATCAATTTTCAAACCGCGGACTCTGTTGATGCGGTTGTTGAGAAAATATTGGTGGTCATCTCTTTTCCAACACTCCCTCCGCTACGCCCGTTTATATTAATTGGAAAGCATGAAGACTGGGAAATCTGTATAGCCTAGTGCCGTGAGAGCAAGGGTGTCGTCGCCTCTCTGGTATCACTGACTATAAACTCGATGAATCATTAAATGTTGTTGTGAATAAAACATGATCGATATTTCTTGTGTGTGTGTGTTTGTAAGTCTTTAAAATTGCGGTCAGAAGAAACAATCAATTCTAATCCTCTATACAACATTATTCTAAAATTTCACCATCAGACCATGCACACACGCGAGAAAATATCAGACCGCAACTGTACACGTTCCCATGGAGTTAGTTTGCCCCTGACCTTAAAAAATATCTGGTGAAATAGCCTATAATCAGGATCGTAGAGAACCATACCTACACTTTAAGATGCATGAAGTTATAGACGACCGAGACGAGAAATGAAACTTATACTCGCGACTGTACGTTAAGGAAGGGGAAGGCAGAGCAGAGCAGAACGGAACAGAACAGAGCTGAACAGAGTAGAGCAGAACAGAACAGAACAGGGCAGGGCAGAGCAGGGAAGGGTGTGGCAGTATCAACAACAAGACGCTACATATAACATTATAGATCTTACGGTACTTCCTCTGCCAACGCCCCTTGGTGGTGCTGAAGGAAGGTGAGGTGAAGTCAAAGTAACAAGGCCATTACTATATAATGTATGTACACTATTTCTCATCTTCCTTTGTTTCGTCGATACAAATAATGTTATACCGGTACCTTTATTATTAATTACAGACACATTTATTATTATTATTATTAGCAGTAGTAGTAGTAGTAGTAGTAATCATAGGTGTGCTTATTAGAATTAAGTCCGTTAGATAAATAGAAGACTAAAGCAAAATGCAGAGAGAGAGAGAGAGAGTATGGTGAGGGGTCAAGGGTCATGGGGACTTGAGAACGCCTTATTCCCTTCTGGGTTACTTACTTACACACACACACACACACACACACACGAGTCAGCAGTATGTGAGAGTATGATATGTATTCAGGGTTACTTACACACACACACACACACACGAGTAAGCAGTATGTGAGAGTATGATATGTTTTCTGGGTTACTTACTTACACACACACACACACGAGTCAGCAGTATGTGAGAGTATGATATGTATTCTGGGCTACACACACACACACACACACACGTCAACAGTATGTGAGAGTATTATGATATGTATGTACAGATTCAGATATGTTTTATGCTAATACCAATAAACAGTTTCCGGCCAATTTGAACATCTGTGGTACTGAGCGACCCATTGTGATTTCTTAGCTAGGATATAAAACTTGAACCCTAACGTTAACCTGCACCAACACTCTGTAGACAAAAAATTAAATACGTATTCATAACAATATAGTAATTATATCGTACGTATGTCATAGTAATTATTATTTTATGAAGTACAGCTGGAGGGTATTGGTCCTTGATATTATTTTTTTTTTTTTTTTCAGATAACAATTTTGAACTGACTTAATCGAATGTCAGAATTATAGTGACTCTCATTCGCATCAATAAAGAAAAAGCTAATATAACAAACACATCGTACTGTATCTTAAAAACACCAGTGCTCGATAAAGATAAGAATTAATATTCAGCAGGCAACACACCAACACTTGTATAGTACATGTATAGTGACTCACTGATCTGTATCTTAATTAATGAACCTTTCTTTATCAACAAAAAGTGTGCCTTCAAGTCCAGCAACTCATGACCAATCAGAAGAAACCTTGGTGGAGGTGATAATGAAACACTACAACAACAACTCACAGCCTCGGATTTTATGATGTTGTTTAAGGGAGAAGTTTTGTGTTGGTTAATCTGGAGCAACTATATATATCCTCCAAACTATTCCAAGCAACAGAACACTACGGTATCATTTTTGTTCTTCAGAGACTTTCAAATTCACTAACAAAAAATCTCCCTTTAAATGGGCATCTTCATCTACTGGCTAAACTCATGTGGAAACGAACGTATTCCTACAAACTATGTCAGAAAATAGATGACGTCAGTGTTAATAATAGATCAGTTTCGTGTCATAGGTTGCAGGAATTAATTAGTAATCGTCCAATTAACCAACAAGATATTCTCCCTTTAAGGACCCTGTGATCGTGTATGAAAATGGGAGGTTTCCGATTCCTCCTGACCAAGCCACGAAACAAGCTCCTTCCAGATAAGTAGTAGGGTTTCGTGGCAATATTTGAAGGACTCATTTATCTCCAATTTTCTAACTACAACACAGGGTCCCTTAATTAATCGACTAACTCACCTCCATCACGACCCGTTGCCACCACCCCGTGTATCACAGGGGTTGGAGTAGATGTGGCTCGGAACCTTGCAGGGGAACTATTGCTCGAGGTTCCAGCAAAGCTAATCCAGTTACGGATCTGCATCTTCCTAGGTGAACAAACGGTTGCGTACGGACTTGCTCGGGTAAATCCAGCCGCATTAGTCCCACCATCCGTATGATCAATTAACTTAGTAGATGACGATGTTCTTGTGATGGTACTCGTGTCTTAGTGACTGTGTGCATCTCCCGTAAACTCACAGAAACCGTATAGGTAAATCCAACATTATAGTCGCATCGGTATTATCAAATCAATAGACGACGAAGACGACCATCCTATGTTCCTGTGCTAGTACTCTATTGTCCTGCATCTTGTGTACAGTAAACTCATGGTAACTGTCACATGCGTACACACACAGACACACACTACATGTCCATCACAAGATATAACTGGCTAGCAAGCACACCTCAACCATCCCCCGCTCTCACAAGACCAGACCTCCCTCCTCCCGCGCCAGGGGTGAACAGGGAACTAAGGAAGGCAGGGCCAGGGAGTGAGACAGAGACGGGGAAGGGGAAGGGGATGGGGTGGACTGGACGGAATTCTGAACGGGCCAGGGTCGAGTTGTTAGCTACCCATTTTTAACCCACATCACTTGTCTTTCCTATATGAGATATGTTTATTCCATGTTATGAGGACATCTCAACTGCCCCTCCACAGTTGTATTTAGCGTGTATGTATAAAGAAACCGATGAGGGAGTACTGAGGTGCGGGTGGTGTGAGGAGTGAGTGAATGAGTGAGGAAGGGTAGTGGTGGCGAGCGTTGGAACCCCCACCACCACACACCACCACTGGTCCTACACGCCCGCTTCATTTGAACACCTTTCCAGGCCAGCAGGGAGGCAAGTACTGGTCCAACCCACATTAGGCCAAACTCTCGCACAGTACAGGGAGGTGATTTTATTTTCTAGAGTTTTATACCAACCCTTTACCATCGACTAACAACTGTTATTTATCGAGTGGAAGTATACTTAAGTCAGTCACCAAGTGCAACTGAATGTTACTGTACTTTAGAGAGAGATTTGGGAATAGTGGGTCTTTGCCACATCGATAGGGACAGGCCGTACACACACACTCTAACCTTTATGTACAGTCGTGGTCTAAAATCTGTTTCCTCTTTATTATGATGATGATGATGAACACTGAAAATTAAGTTGTTGTTGTTGTTGTTGAGTGATAATATGTGACTTTGTTTCTTCAGACCTTCGTATTCAATGTTTATAGTAAAATAGAAGCAACAATCACGTCTCTTTCACGACAACATTATTATTATCAATGTTCACCTTCATAATTAGAGAGGCGACACAACTTTAGACGGTGACTGACTGTACTTGACAACAACACTACACATCTCACGGTTCTATCACACAACACAACCATCTACATCATTCGTCTGTTTATATAAAGCACACCACGTATCATATTATTCACATATATACACAACATGAACACACACCAGTCTGTATGTCAATTTCACGGACACGCAAACACACTGAATCTCTCTCTCTCTCTCTCTCTCTCTCTCTCTCTCTCTCTCTCTCTCTCTCTCTCACATTTATACGCACACTATAGTTGGTATCACACACACATTCACACACACAGCGGGATCTATTCTCATGAACATAGCAACAATGTGTATCTTAAGGACCCTGTAATCAAGTATGAGAATTGGAGGCTTTTTACTCCTCCTGACTATGCCACGAAACACGCTTCATCCATATAGGTGTCTGTCTGTGTTTCGTGTTAATATTTGAAGGACTCATTTACTTCCAATTTTCTGACTACATCACACACACACACACAGGGTCCCTTTTATTAAGTTCCCACACACGTACACAAACTATGTGAGTCTGTATCTTCATTAGGGTTTATATAACTGTGACGTGAACTTTTGACAGGAATGTGTGACTGTGTGTCCACCCGACCTGTGCTAAGTGACTTGACGCTCAGGTGATGTTTACTCTCTCTCTCTCTCTCTCTCTCTCTCTCTCTCTCTCTCTCTCTCTCTCTCTCTCTCTCTCTCTCCATAAACTCCTACACAGTGAATCCAAACACAAATAATCTCGTCGTATCCTTGTCGATATCCTTGGTACTCCTTTATACTGTCTTCCTCTTTCCCTCTCTTTTCTCCCCTTTCAGTCTTTTTCCCTTCCCTATACTCCTTAAATCTCTCTCTCTCCCCCTTTATATATTTCCCTCTCCTTTCCCCTTTCAGTCTTTTTCCCTTCCCTATACTCCTTAAATCTCTCTCTCCTTTTGTAGCTTTCCCTCCCCTCCTTCTCCTCCCTCTCTCTCCTTTCCCCTTTCAGTCTTTTTCCCTTCCCTATACACCTTAAATCTCCCTCTCCTTTTGTAGCTTTCCCTCCCCTCCTTCCCCTGCCCCTCTCTCTCTTCTCTCTTTGCTTCTGTTTCCGTTGTTTTTATTTGACCACCTACTGACCTCACCTCCGTTACTCAGCTCCTCTCCTCACCTCACTCCTTCTCTCTTGTTATACCATGGAGGGACCTCTTCGTAGATTTAACCTCACTTCCGTTAATTAATAATAATCCCCTCTCCATTTCTTATCTCCCCTTCCTTCCTCTCTGTTTCCTGTCTTTGTTCCTCTATTTATGAAGGTGTGTGCTGCTCGTTACCAAAAAGGGACACACACACACACACACACACACACACACACACACACACACACACACACACACACACACACACACACTGCATGACGAAGAGGTAGAGTTATGTATGTACAGTCGCAGCACATAATCCTTACTTAACCAGACTTCCCCATTACACCCTGCATGCTCAAGGACTATGTGCCCCGACTGTACACACGAGTAACAAATATGACCTATAATTGTCTAAATGTACACTGTAGCTCTTTGTTGTCCCAATTATTTGTTTGTTTGTTTGTTTGTTTGTATTCCATTACCAATCGTCAGAGGTTACAGAATGATTCGTGTTAGGATTCTATATATTTTAATTTATATTTTTTAATTTATATAACTCAGGCATTATATATATTTTTTTTCATGTGTACCGTTTAATTAGGGAACTTTTTTTTTATGGAAATTAATGACGGTAACGTTGACTGAATAAATTGCATGGCTTTGAGATAAAAAAAATATATATATCAACCCATGTGAGTTAGTTCTCTTTACTTCATCCCACGTGACATTATTCTCCCTATTTTATCTCTCCATCTGTTTTCTCTCTCCCATATTTCTCTTCTATCTTCTATTTTTCTCTCTCTAATGTTTATCTTCTATTTTCCACGTGACATTTTTCCTATTTTATATCTTCATCTATTTTCTCTCTCTCTAATGTTTATCTTATTTTTCATGTGACTTTTTTCCTATTTTATTTCTCCATCTGTTTTCTCTCTCTCTCTCTCTCTCTCTCTCTCTCTCTCTCTCTCTCTCTCTCTCTCTCTCTCTCTCTCTCTCTCTCTCTCTCTCTCTCTCTCTCTCTCTGTGATCTAATCTGATTACCTCCAGCCACATTCAATACTATTTTTCTTCTCAAATCCTTCAAAACATGATTAGTAATCTTTCCCCACTTCCCTACTCTCTCTCTCTCTCTCTCTCTCTCTCTCTCACCAAATTCTCCCTCACGACCACTAACAACACCACCACCACCACCAAATACTCCCTCACCACCACTAACACCACCACCACCACCACCACCAAATACTCCCTCACCACCACTAACACCATCATCACCACTACCACCAAATACTCCCTCACTACAGCCAACACCCTCACCATCATCACCACCACCAAATACTCCCTCACCACCAACACCCTCACCAACACCAACACCACCACCAAATACTCCCTCACCACCACCAACACCACCACCAAATACTCCCTCACCACCACCAACACCAACACTACCACCACTAAATACTCCCTCACCACCACCACTAACAACATCACCACCACCACAATACTCCCTCACCAACAACAACACCACCAAATACTCCCTCACCCTCACCCTCACCAACAACACCACCACCACAATACTACTAACACAACGCCTTGGGACCCACGTTATACTTCTTGGTTCTAGTTTAATCACCACCAGGTTATAACAACTTCCTACATGAGAGCGACGAGACACTGTGACCTACATGTTATAATAATAATAATAATAATACTCCTCTTCTACTGTAATAAATAATAATATATACTTGGTTAATTAAGGGGATAGTACACTTTTCATAATATTATATACTTTACTAACTTGATACCTCCTCCAAAGTATAATTATGTAAGGAAACAAGACCAGATTAAATAGAAATAATGGTGTCCTGTTGTTGCTTTGGAGTAGTTTGGAGGAATCATTTACTCCAGATTTACCACCAAAAAAAAAATAATTATACTCAATACTCCCTTAAATAAAGAGGTCTTAATTAAGGGGGAAGTTTTGTGTTGGTAAATCTGGAGCAACTGTTGAATCCTCCAAACTATTCCAAGCAACAACAGAACACCATTATTTTTGCTCTTCTGGTCCTGTTTCCTAGCATAGTTTGGAGGAATAAAGGCACTCCAATGTAACAAAATAGAATTACCACCTTAAAGCTTGACGTCACCATGTATGCCTTCATAGATAGATAGATAGATAGATATATATTTTTTTGTTTACATATTGATGAAAATGAGGAATGAAAGCAGGCAGGAATCACATTTTTTAGTTTTGTTCTTTTTTTATAACGAGGAAGGTGAGGACGAAAAGCAAGAATCCTACTTCTTATTGTCCTCTCCCCTCGCCTATGAAATAATAATAATAATAATAATAATAATAATAAAAATTCTCGCAAAAAAGCACGTAATTATATAAATGTAAACAACATCTCCATCACCAAAAATCAGGTTGAAATAAATAAAGCAGTATTTCTAAATGTGAAAATATATAATAATAATAATAATAATAATAATAATAAAAAAAATAATAATAATAGTTTCTCATTGTCACCACCACCAATGCATGCAGTTAAAATTGTTATGTTAAGTATATTGTAGAATGTGAAAGTGTGTAGTAAATGAAGTTTCTCCTACACGGTCTCAGCACATATAGGTTCTTTCAATATATAGGTCTTAGTTTGTTGTATCCTATAGGTGTGTTTTAGTTAGTTAGTTAGTTAGTGATTCAATTAATATATCTCATCACTTTTATCTTTATCATCATTATTATTGTTTGTTTGTTTACATATATAGGGCAGGCTTACACATACATACATACATACATACATACATACATACATACACACACACACACACATACACTCACTCACTCACACACACACACTCACTCACTCACTCACTCACTCACTCTCTCACTCTCTCTCTCTCTCTCTCTCTCTCTCTCTCTCTCTCTCTCTCTCTCTCTCTCTCTCTCTCTCTCTCCAGTCCTCAGGTTAATATTACAAGGAGCGAACCCAGTATCATGCATTAGTAAAATCTGCCTGCCTGTCTGACGTAACTCTCAACCCACACACACACACACACACACACACACACACACACACACCTCACTGTAACATCCTAGCCAAATCGATGAATGACCACGAATACACCTTATGTTTTATGTGTGTGTGTGTGTGTGTGTGTGTGTGTGTGTGTGTGTGTGTGTGTGTGTATATAGTTCTTGCCATCACATAATATTATACCACATTAAAAAGAATTCGTCTTACCTGTCTCATAATGTCCCAAAGAGACTGCACTGTGTTGTAACGCACCTGTAAGAAAAATAAACAATATTATTAGTGTTTTGTATGTACTGCAGTAAAAATATATAGAGATTATTAATCTATAAAGAATGACACCTTAAATATTATTATATGATTCCTTAGATAACAGTATTGTTCACATACATACATACATACAAACAATAACAAATAGAACCCTGCATTTCCTTCCTCATAATATACACCTATACACCTTCAATAATATATACGATATTTATACCCCTACCTACTTCATTACCTATATACACACACCTTCAAT